>OMLM01007732.1:0-20557 GCA_900302695.1 Helostoma temminkii | reverse complement strand
GTATGTTTAATATATATATATATATATATATATATATATATATAACTGTATATATAGAAAATGGAACGTAGAAATGGAGGTTTGTTGGGTGTTTTCTAATAATATTGCTGAAGGGACACATGCAAAAATTAAATGGTAGCAACAGTCCAGTTGCTACTTCACAGAAGCTTTGGGAAAACCATGACCTGGATGACTGAGAAGCTGCACAGACAATGAATGCTGTAGTTAGGCTTCTGTAAAGTGTCTTTTCCAGAATAAATGTTCCTATATTCTTCCTCTCTCCTCCCCTTCTCACTTCTTTTTCTTTTAACTAGAAAACTTTCAGACCCTTCAGGTCTCTGAATGCGTCTTAGTTTCTGGTGAGGGTGTTAAAAACTTGCCACACGATGGCACCATCGTCTCATGCGCTCCCACCAAATTTTACCAACATGGACAAAACGTGAATTAATAATTTTCTTGATTTTTAAATTCCTGTTCAGCAAACGATTCAGTTTGTGTGTAGTTTAGATTTTACCTAAACCTATAATCTCCTCACAGATTACAGCTTCAGAAACGACTTGACTGGTGTTACAGGAGATTATAATGGGTTTTTTTTCTTCAGTGGGAACATTTATTCCCACACCAAGGCAGAAACAAACATCAAACATACAGCAGATCATGTGTTTCATTTTGTAAACCGGACTAATATAACAGGAGATTCCTCATCATATTAAATAAATATATGTCCAGTCAGTGTGCGCTCTGTGCCTGTTGCGTAATTACCGTAGGAAAAGTGTAGGCTATTTATCCATCTGTGGACACGTTCCGCACATGCACAGTCCTGCACCCCTTTACGGTTTCCCAGCGAAAAAAAGTTTTCATGTCAGTCGGTCAAAATTCATTGTTGCCTGTCCAGCCAATCATAGTTTTTGACGACACAAAAGAGGCTAAAGTTGGAGTATAAAAAGGTGCGCGATAAAGTATGATGCATATCAGCGTGCGACATTAATCCAAACGCAGTTCAGTCACGCATCCGGTCCTGCACACATCAAGAGATCTTTTTCTCTCTCTCTTAGTCAAACTCCACACCCTGCGCGCAATGCATCTGTCTCAGATTGTGTTGTATTTTAGTTTGGTGGTTGCTCTGGGTCCAGTAGTTTTGAGCGACCAGGAGACGCAGCAGCAGGTCTCCGCCACCAGCCCCGAAGACACGGACCAGTGCGCTACCTGCGAGGTCCGAGAGCACATTAAGACCATGCGACTGAACGCGATAAAATCCCAGATCCTGAGCAAACTGCGAATGAAAGAAGCCCCAAATATCAGCCGAGAAGTCGTGAAGCAGCTTTTGCCCAAAGCGCCGCCGCTGCAGCAGCTTCTCGATCAGTACGACGTGCTGGGAGATGACAACAGGGATGTGGTCATGGAGGAGGACGATGAACATGCCACCACGGAGACAATAATGATGATGGCGACAGAACGTAAGTTTTTATTTCGCTTTGTTTTGGTCAGGGAAACAGACGCGCTCGGTTGCCTCCAAGTAGATTTTACGCACGAAGCAAAGCGCACGGGATATTACACACAACTTACAGGCTTTACTACACGTAGCTTGATTTATTTTTACAAGGTTCTGGTTCTGGGAATGTGGGTTTAAAACACTGACACGATTTAAAACCCCGTATGGATTTGGCAGACTGCGCGCGTGGTCGTTACGCACACGGGGGCTTTTTAGAAACTGTTGTATCCACCTCCAGAGTTCAGGTGGATTTTTAATTACCTTTGTAAATATCAATTACACATGATCAGCAAACATAGACAACTCTCTCTGTGTCTGTCTGTCTCCAGCGGACTCCATCGTCCAGGTGGATGGCGAACCAAGGTGCTGCTTTTTCTCCTTTACTCAAAAGTTTCAAGCCAGCCGCATAGTGCGGGCGCAGCTCTGGGTGTATTTGCGCCCGGCGGCCGAGTCGACCACCGTGTTCCTGCAAATCTCCCGTCTCATGCCGATCACAGACGGGAGCAGGCACATACGGATCCGTTCCCTGAAGATCGACGTGAGTGCCGGGGTCGGCTCGTGGCAAAGTATAGACGTCAAACAAGTGCTGAGCGTGTGGCTGCGGCAGCCGGAGACCAACTGGGGAATCGAGATTAACGCCTTCGATTCGAGGGGAAATGACTTGGCCGTGACCTCAACAGAGCCAGGAGAGGAAGGACTGGTGAGCTGAAGCTTCACTTCACATTTACCTGCGGTCAGGTCTTTACTGTTAGAGTTAACTGATAGTTTATTTCAGCAGTAAAAGCGCAGGAGGGAATTGGGTGAATGTGGATGCGTGGGCGCAGAGCGGATTGTTACCTGATTACGCAGGATGCCAGTGATTCTCACAAAAAGTACTTAAGTAGAATCAGTAGAATCAACGTCCTACTTGCATTTAAAGTCGTTTGGGTTCTGTGTTGGACTGAAGAGCTTTTAACTGCTCAAAGGTTTTGCAGAATGAGCAGGTGGTTAAACGTTTATGCATGTCACTGCTAGGAGGAGGAATTGATTTAAAAGCTGTTAATCAACACAGACTCCATGTAGGCGCACACCTACATTTGGACATGTGCCCGCTCCACAACAACCTCAAATCTTCTTGCTTGGTTACATAAAAGTTCACCTGCTTCACATTCTTTAAAGTGTTCTGTGTGTCTGTGCAAATCAGAGTAATTGCCTGCACACACACACACACACACACACACACACACACACACACACACACTGCTATTATCTATGACAAACAACCATTACATGGCTCAAATACTAGCACTAGGCTCAGGGGCAATTAGAATACCTGGACAACTGTGGTTAACCAACTGTCAGAAGATTTAATTTCGTTAAACCTCAGTTTCATAATATTATCACACCATATTTGAAAACCCAGAGTTAAAGGTCAGCGTCAGCAGGAGATTAAAAGATGTAAACTGAATGCTGTCATCTGTCTCTTTTAGCAAACTGGCTGTTTCCAAGTATTAACACATGCTCTGTTGTTTCAGCAACCATTCATGGAGGTGAAGATCTCGGAGAACCCCAAGCGAGCCAGGAGAGACACAGGCCTGGACTGTGATGAGAACTCTCCAGAGTCCCGCTGCTGCCGCTATCCGCTCACCGTGGACTTTGAACGCTTTGGCTGGGACTGGATTATTGCCCCAAAGCGCTACAAAGCCAACTACTGCTCTGGAGAGTGTGAGAACTTGCACTTGCAGAAGTACCCGCACACCCACCTGGTGAACAAGGCCAACCCTAGAGGGACTGCAGGCCCCTGCTGTACCCCCACCAAGATGTCACCCATCAACATGCTCTACTTTAACCGCAAAGAGCAGATCATCTACGGCAAGATCCCCTCCATGGTGGTGGACCGCTGTGGATGCTCTTGAGTTGCTACCGAGACCCTGGCGAGAGGAAGGGGAGGACGGAGGTGCTGTGGCTCTCTCCGTGCCTCCTTCACACTTGTTGACACAACCAATCCACAAGTTCCAATGCTTTCGTGCAGAACATGCAATAGAACCAGAGTAGAGGCCACAGACAGCCTGACGTTCCCACAGGGCAGCGCTTTCACAACTGGCATAGCTCTTACTTTTCTATCTTCCAGTGAAGTTTTAGCCATAGACGCTTGAAATCAGATGAATGCAGGAACACACATACACATGCTGGACCTTGGAGTGAACGTAAGACAAAATCAGTTATCCAAAAATCTTTTTTTATTGTTGTTGTTGTTTCTCCTTCGTCTCAGCATTCTGTTCTCTGTGCATTTATACAACCATGCCAACAGATTATACTCATGCACCATCTGCTCCTCACCAATCATAGCCGACTTACAACCTATTAGACTTTCAGCTTAGCTATATGTTTGTGATAATCACTTTTTCAGTTATGTTTTCAGAGTGAAACCAGGAATCCTCAAGGACTTTTTGAAAGGGCTTGGAAAAACACAACTGGAGACTCTTGTGATAGATCACACTGGTGCAACGTGGTGTCAGTGGAAAGTGAAAATTGGCAGCACGGCCATCCCCACTTAATTACTGCCATTTATAAAACCTAAGCAAAAATTGCTAAGTTAACTAATTTGAGAAATTAGACACAGGCCGTTATGTTTCCTTTATTGGATACAAGTTTTAACTCTATATTTATTTAACAATGCTAAAAACTAGGGAATATATTAAAAGTGCATGTGGTGGTTTGGTGGTTGATAGACACAAGCGTGTTCCACCAGAGCGACATACCACTTTAGGCCTCGACAGGTTCTCACGTATGCTACCATACATACACATGGCAACATACCCAACCGAGGAGCTTTCTAACTTAGTCATAATCTTAACCATCCACCGAAACAGTCTGACCTTCCCTATACACTTGAATTACTCTGATTGTAAATTCACATTACTGGACAGAAGGACTTGAACTGAAGGCACAGTGAATGCAGCCTACAGATGAAAATAGTGTTTAAGACAGAGAAAATGGATCATTTAGATGTATGAATGTTGAGATCATGCTTAAACTCTGTCTTACAAACAACACAGTTTGCACTATGGCACACCAATAAAAAGAATTGGTTGCTACAAAAGTTGTAAAGACTGATTTTGATATGTTTGCTAATTTGTATTGTATTCATATGCTGTTGTTTCCATTAGGAGTTGCCTTTCTAAACCACTGTTAGTAAATGTATAAAACCATAATCTATCAAGATTAAAAATGTAATACAGCAACTCTGTATACTTGTTTTAACAAATAAACCTTCTAGCTTGTTTACTGACTTCTGTTTCTTCGAGTACTTTCTTCTACAAATTACACTTTACAAGAAGCCAGTTTGCTCAGTTTCTATACATCTCTAATGTTTTGTTGTAGGAGTTTCATGTCAGATCCTGAAATACATCAACAATATATAATTTCAACTTCTTAATAATACACTATATAGAGTAAAGATTAAAATATTTAGGATTAACCTTTTACATAACCATAAAAAATATGAGAATTTAACAAAAGAATAAGGCTGTTTCTAAAAACTTGAGGTCTCAGTGTCACGACCTGAACCTTAACATCACAGTTAGGCAGCTGAGAATCTTGGTCTCCAAGGTGTGTATGTGGAAAGGCCGTGTCCACCTGGCTACACCTTCACAGTTCTGACACAATTCAGTTGTTTTCTCGCACATATGACTCAGCTCAGATTCCCTGACTTAGCTTTTTTCCAGGCATGTTGAAAGTATTGCAGTCTAATGAGAGGATGTGAACTCTGGCGTGCTCTGACAGCATGACCTATTCGACTGATGGCCTCATTGAGGCCTGACTTCCGCCCAGTAGAGGGCGAATTGAGCACTGCCCCCGAGAGACACTTCCTTTCCTGCTGAGAGCTGGAAAGCTGCCATGAAGATCGGCCACAGCAGAGAACAGACTCTGGATAGAGTGGATCCACAGAAGCTCCTATTCCTCAGTTTCTGTTCTGGTGATGGAGGAAAAAGCTTAAGAAAAATCTATAAATGAATGAATAATACCTTCCAATCTGAGCTTGATTAGTTATAGCAAAGTACCAGAAAATAACCAATTTACAATCTTTAATCTGTATTTCTATAAGTATACTGTTTCCATTTGCAGTTTCACATGAATTATCTATGAGTTCAATAGTTTCCAACCATTCGCATGATTACTAATTACACCCATTATACACATTAATATTAATGCTAAACTAGTTTTCACAGCTCTCCAGAACGTCCTGATTTTACAACTAGAAGATGGAATAGAAAAATGTTGCTCATGATGGAAATCAGTTTTATTTTCTCTATATTAAAGTTACAGCCTGCAACTGTATGAGCTCTTCCAGTCTGCTAATGTTTAACATGCCCAGGTGCATCATTTCCTCACCGGTCCGGCAGTATCTGCTGCTGTCTGCTTGTCACTGTGAAACATTTTGACTGCGCATCACTACATATGTCAAATAAGAGTCAGGCCCTGGAGAACTGTGTCTGCCAGCAAAATTCCACCTCTGACAGGTGAGGAAGTGAGAGTGAGAGAACGGGAAGGAGGATGTTAGGGGGTGAAGGAGTAGTCCAAGGCAGCTGGAGACCACGTTACTGAACAGGACTCCTGCTGTGTATGTTAATAGAAATTGAATGGACAGAACCTGTACTCCTATTCAAGTCACCATTAATACTGTTAATGATGATTAATCATTAATAGATTGTGGCTTTTGAGGTGGATTTTCATCATTTTTGCCACATCTAATTATAGGTTTTTAAATAACGCTGACATTTAGTAGGTATAATTTTAAGGTTCTTAGTCATCCAGGTGGGGCTATATGTACGTTGAGTCATGACTTCCATGTTAATGACTCAAGCTTCAGTTTTTGGCGGTAGCATGCTAATATTTGCTAATTTGCAATAGGCACTAAGTACAGCGTGGGTGATGATGACTCTGTTGGCACCAGAAGCAACATGGAGACAATTTCATTTCATGTTATTATTGTTATTTATGGCGATTTAAAGTGAGTAGCTCATTACAGTGGCACCTCTCAATTAGGCAGCAATTCGGTCCAATTCAGGTCTTTGAGGTTGATGAGTTTTAAGCAGGAGAAATGCATGTAAGGGTAAAGATTTGAGGGACTTGGACAAGGGTCATATTATGGTAGCTATATACAACCCCAAAGCCTAGCTGTGTACCCAGCATTCAGTCATCAGTGCCAATGAAAAGTGGTCCAAGGAAAGACAACTGGTGAAATAACAGAGTAATGGGCTGTGGGATCTCAAGGCTCATTGATACAAAATAAATTACTGTACACGACCACAGAGCAAAAAAGGTGATCACATCTGTGATTTGCAATTAGGGCTTACTACAAGAACAGGGTTTAAAAAAGGAACTGTCAACACCACAGCTTTCTCAGCTGTGGCCTGGGCCTAATGCAATATTGTTCAGTGTATGTGTGCAACCATTACTCACAATATAGCAAAAAGTGCAGAACTTTGGCAGAAGTTCTCCACATATCTCCACAGATATGTGCAAACCTGGCCCTCTGTGCTAAGGAGGATCAAATCTGTCATCAAAAATAGAGGCAGATGTGAATTTATACATACACACAAGTATTTTAAAGAATAAAAGACTTTAGTCATTAGGAGTAATGTCTAGTGTATTGATGCTTCTAGCAGATGGAGCTGTCTTCAAATTAGTTGGTTTTATTCTTCTTGAGCTTTAGATAAAAACAAACTAAATTACATTAGATAAACACAATTTGTAATTAATTACATCTTAGTGATCCTGATCGGTTTAGTTGTATACTGTACATAAAGTCAAGAATTCATACTCTGGGAAAGATGGAAGTCTGTGTTAAAATACTAAATTATGAAATATGTCAGTTTGAACTATGAATGTGTAGTTCGTGTCTGCAGTAGAGTACATTTAAGGCAAAGTCCAATAAAAGAGAGTCAAGAGAAGGTAGATGTCCACAGGTCAAGATGCGCTGACACTCAGGTAAGAAGCACATACTTTTTTTTTCATTTTCCTGTTTGGTAGGATCCACCCCTAGAACAGTCCAATCTGGATTTTCCCCCACGTCCTCGTATATTAGGAGGAGTTCCTCCTCTGGCTCTGGCCAATCACTGTCCCTCACAGACTCTTCGCTCTATCCTCTCTATAGCGTCTCACTCTTTAAGCAGCAGAAAATGGTACCAGCAGAGCACAGCACAGATAGTGTGAACCGTATGAGTACAGAAGGCTCTTTTCTTACTTATGGTTTGTGGAAGCAGAAGAAATCTTCAGCTAGTTACACAGCAGAACTGTCTAGGGTTGATTAAAGGATGCCTCTAAATGCAGCCAGTGTAGTTGAATACTACATCTATATGCCTGTTTTCGATGTTCTTGGCAGTTTGTATACGCACACTTTACCCCTTGTGAGGCTTCCTACATGGGTGTTATGTCAGCAAACAGGAGGGGAGGAGGAACCCAGTTCAAAACCAGTTGTTCTAGAGACAGATATCAGCCAGGGAAGAAACAGGGATCTGCATGGTTTTTCAGCATGAAAATGTACAGACATTGTGGGGATGCCAAGGGCCTGTTTTTACCCCATAAACAGGGTATATCATGAGACCTTTAAGTGAAAAAAGGAGAAAAACCACAATGATGAGGAGTAAGAGGGACTGATTTGTTAAATTTATTCTGATGTAGTCATCTATTACAGTGGATCATTCAATTATTACAGCGTGTGCTAATAAATCTTGGCCTTTGAGTTTCATTCTGTATCTAAACTATGTGGTGTGCATACAGTGATTGTATCCACACAAGCATCCGGAGGCTTGGTACAGCCAGTTTTACTACTATGCATAAATGTCTGAAGACTGACAGCACATTCATTTAAAAGCAAACTTTCTATCCCTCCAGATTCTACAGCAGTGCCTCAACATTTCCCCCACATCTGGACAAAGGAGGAGGATGCCCTGTCCTGGACAACGGGTGGGAAGAGAAAAGGGGCTTGCCAGGTGCATCCGAAAACATCTGGAGCCTTTAACAGATGTGCAAACCATAGCATCTGGAGAAGTGTTTCTGCTGATAAATTAATTTGTGGCAAATGCCTTCCTTGACAACAACATTGTTCATGAGTGATGATAGATCAAGTTGTAAAACCACTAAGGGATTGAAACAAACATGTCCACAAGGTTGGATGAAACCCTGACATACACCTAAACAATGCTCATAGCAATAAGGTGCTGAAATAGATTTTTGATCTGGGGAGTGTACCACTACTCCTCATTCAGGCTCAAACCTATAGCCTCCGTTGGAGGAAAAAAACATGGATGATTTCTACCAGTGGACTAGTTTAATTCCAGACATCTAAATCACTGCACACGCCTGATATTCGATCAGCGTTTGCAAAGGTCGGGGGTTTTCTCTTGTTGGAAACACAAGCATCCCAATCAGATCGTTAAGTGGGATTACAAATGAGAATGTCATATTCGTACGTGCTCTGTTGCTACATGAAAAATAGCAACTGGTAATTGCTACAGAAATGACAGGAGAATGTGCAGTTGTGCCGGTTGTTCTTAATGCAAATACAGTCTCATTGGTCATTTAACATAGTGGGATCAAATGTATCACTCACTCATTATTTAGACAAAATGACCTCAGGGGACATGATATGAGTTTCTTTCCTCTCAGCCTTAAGTAATACATTCAGTCTTCTGTAGTGGTGATTGTGAGGTTTTAAAGATGCTGCACATTACACTTTTTAAGGTTGATATAAACAATAATCCTTTGAACGCCAATAAACCTTTTCTAATCAGATCACAACGGTACATTGCAAACTGTTTAGCCAAGTATTAGATCCTTTATTACAGTTTTAGAAACAATCATTTTAATCTAGTGTTGAATAAATATTTAATAAAACATGTTTTGATGTGAAAATTTACAGAAAACATAATTAAAATCTACCTATCACAAACTGAAACCATCTTACAATAGGTGCATGTTTTATTCCATGAAAATCACATTCAGCAGGGTGATAGCATACAGGGTCCGATGTCCATCTTACCAATGTCTTAAAAGCAGTGCTCCCGTGAAGAATGAGGGCATGATGTTTAAGAGCCACATTGTAATCAGTTAAATAACCAGCAGAGGATGATCAACTCAGGCCAGATCGACAGGTTGTTTGTGAAGATCTCTCTTGGGTCTACAGAAAGCAATGAAAAGCAATAAAATCAGCCAGTCTGGGACAAGATAAGGGCCAGATGGCCATCTGCTGAACATTACCTGTCTTCACTTCTCAAGTGATTTATCCTTTCCGTCTGCACTCTGCTTGCTTTTTCACTTAGGGATGAGGAATCACTATTCCTACCCCAGAACTGACAGTCGCCTTTGGGAAGCTATGATTAATGACTTTGAAAAGCTACTGGAAGTTTGGAGAGAGGTGTTCACTCCAGATATGTTTACAGAATTATTCAATGTCAGTGTTTGTTTGCGGGTTGGGAGGGGTCGAGAGGTTAGGTGACGAGCAAAAAATGTGGCCCTCAGCCATCCGAGGTCCAAGGCAGCAAAGCATTGTCTCTCTGGGGACGAAGAGTTGACAGTGATGAAGAATAGATGTTCCTCTAAAGAGACTAAGGGAGGGCAGATTATGGAAACCTCCTGTCTCCTGACGATATGTCTATGCTCTTAACACAGACGGATGTAGAGTAATGTCAGGTATGTGTCAAGAGAGCTGGATAGGTATTGACATCGCAGAAATAACATTTATGGTACATTACAGCACACAATTAATTTTACAAGAAGCTTGGTCGAGTGGCGTTCATGCAGTAAGCAGCACTTTCCAGAATTAGGCCTTGCCAGCAGAATCCAGCAGACTCCCTGAACACAAGGTTGACATTTATTGATATAGAAGGAAATCCATTTTTTAATGTTTCACTATGTTTATAGCATATTTATTTGAAATATTGATAATGTTTACTTCTGAGTTTGATTCTCCTGATGCTGAAAACACCACATCCTACAGGGTTGAAGCTAAAGCAAATATTCCTTGAAAGCTTACGCATACATTACTCCCTGTTTTTGTTTTTTTTTTAACAACTTAAAATGCATCCCTCTGAATAGTATGTCTAAACATCAAAATTTGCTGTTGGAATTGCTGACAAGTGATTAAAAATTAAAAAGAGTAGACTTGATGGCCCCTTTGTGGATGCCTTTGACCCATGAAATTGAATGTGGTGTGGTTGTAAATTTTCCAGCAGTTGAGAACTTGTGGCTTTTTAACACCCATAACGATCCTGTGTGCCTGAAGCCCATAAAAACTCAAAGGCTCTTCAGTGGTTGGCACTGTGCACGGCCACAGCAAGACATCACCACCAATTACCAGCTAAAAAAACAAAAACTTAGATGCAGCAAAGATTTTACAGTAACTTTCATATGGTTAATAGTTTAAAGATGCTCGAAAGTCCTTCTGTGAAGTGTGGTGATTATGGAGAGTGCTGTGGTGTGGTTGGTGTGGTGTGGTTCCTATTTTAGTTAAGGTAAAATTACTTTTATATAATTGATAGTAATTAAACAACAACTCAAATGTCTACATTTAATAATATGACATCACATGCACCGATTCACAGAGAATAATTGTATTTTGTTGTTATACAGTAGTATGATAGCATTATTTCCCTTAAGGCCCCCAAACATACATATGATCAGGCTGATGTTGCATTTCAGCGTGAGACTTTGAAGAAGTTTCAGTGCAACTTTCTGTATAATAGTTATATGCACTGACAGACACCACATATCCTGAAAAATCCTGGGCTATGCACCTGTACTGAGCAACAAAAGCAACTGTTCTGCAGCCACAATGAAAATGACTGAAGGGAGCCTGCCTGCAGAGAAGCTTAGCTGGCTAATTGTGCAATAATTACTTTGATCTTGCCGCCAGCGTCTGTACTGCATCTTTCCTCATCACTCTGTTATCAAGCCTTGAACAACAGGATTCTCATTTTAAACCCAAAGGTACAATATAAAAACTTAAAAAAAACAATAGATAAAGTTTTATTGTTCTCCAAAACTTGTGGAGAGGTGACTTGAAAAATTGTGACTCACATTTTTATTTATTGTAGTTTCATAACAAAGACAACCTGAAGGACTGGGTAGAGTCTATTAAAGTGTAGCAGAGCAAAGCATAGCGGTGAGGGGGCAACAGAGCTTTTGTATGCTAGGTGCAATGTTTAATCAGTTATTATTTATTCTGTCTTTGCTGTTTCCCACGCGAAAGGTCATTCAAAAAATAGCAAGCAAAGTTACGTTATTATGTAAAATTGATTGAAGATCACATTTTGTTGTAATATTGTTTGTTCTCTGCTAGTGACAGCTAATGCTACTAGCACTAGTCACGCAAACAGTATTGACAGGTAATCATCATTTTTCCATTCACAGTGCTGAATACAAAATGTTTCCTTATATTACTTCCTACACAAAGTGTTCCCCACTTCCCCACTCTACTATGAACCAGCAAGCGCATCTTATAATAATGGCCTAGTGGCAGATGGCCTACTGGACCTTTATCACTTTCTTCCAAATACAATTATGGAACCATACGTGTTTGTTGTAAAGTTAAAGCACAAAAACAACTTGGTTTACGTATGTACGAAGACTGTCAGTTAAGCACAGTTTGGCTAGCTATTCCTTGTTTATGACAATGCTTGTTTAATTTGACACTAGCTGCCATATAGCAACTCATTTTGGATATTTTTTCCACATTTGAACAGTCATTTAGACACCAGTTCTGGCTATTTCTGTTCAGCGCTAGCAAATGTTGCAGTTAGCATGCTAAAGTGTAAAACACTGAAGACAACTTCAGTTCACCTAAAAAGAGATATAATACATAATGTATTCAGTACCTAACAGCATATTACTTCACTGAGTAGCTGGTGAGGACCAAAACAGAGTAAAAAAAAAACGGAGCTTGACAGCTGCAAGGCTGTTCAGCAGCTAAGGCTTTAAACAACACCCTGCACACTCCCACAGGTGTTTTCAATTTATCCAGTCTCTCATCACATTATTACTGATTAAAAGTAGATGGCTGGGAAGTAGAATTCATTCTGGATGCCATGGATCAATTCTGTGCAAAACTCTTTTTTTTTGTAGGAAAAAGACACAAGTAGTTCTATTTTTTCCCTGAAGGTACATTCATAGTTTTTCATTGTTTGGATTGTAATCTGGAGCTGAGAAGCTTTGCTGTGGGGGACAGAAGGGCAGCATACCTCAGCAGAGCACAGTGGGCAAGAGGAATTGTAGACATGGAAGGGGGTGTTCAGGAAAAAAAGGGTGCTTAGTAGGAAGGTGTTGTTAAGCTGTAGGCAAGTGTCAAACCAGTATCAATTCATTAGTTGCTCTCCGAAACTTCTGTCTAGCACCACCAACAGGCTGATACTGTTTAGATGAGTACCATGAAATTTGGTGTTTTCATACTTCATCAAGAATTAGACTGAGTTTAATTGCAAATTTAATTGAATGCAGCAATTTCAAATTATGACACTGGAAAAGGTGTGGAGAACGGTAGGAAACAACCTCCACAGAGGCTTACTGCCTGCTTACCTGCTGAATTCAGTTTGACCCACATCGTGAAGATTTTATGTTTTTAAAATGGTGATATTGTTTTCTCACTTGATGACTACGTACTGTGACAAATGTATGCATTTGAGCATTCGGACGCAGAAATAAAAATGTTGTTTCTCCTCATCTAGTAGCAGATGGTGCTTGTAGCCAGCCCTGGCCAGGTACTTTATATGACTACCTCTTGCAACAGTTCCAAAAAATAGAGTGGGAAAGAGGTTAATTATAGTTCATGTTGTTTTATTTTGGATTTGATGACTGTTAAAGTGCATGGTTACTTCTGGGTTGTGAGAGTGGTGTACAGTTGCCCTAGCTGCTGAATATGATCTGAGACGCAGTAGCTCTGCACATTAGGGTGGTAATAGGAGAACATATAACTATCTAGATGACGCTGTATGTGAAAGGAGTGTTCTATAGAGTGTTCCACAATTTGATTTATTTAAATTTTGCATGCATTCCCAAACTATTTGGTGTTTTCCATTCTTCATTTTGGGTTAATCATTAGCAAATACCTCAGTTTGGTTGCAGAAAATGTCAAAAAGAGTGTAACAGGTGGTTTAAAAGGCAGCTGGCAAAATGAACTGTTGCTGACCTTTCAAACAGTGTGGTCACATGTTCAAAAGATGATCATCAGTTAATCCTACCCAATTACTCTGATATGCCCCATGGGTGCCGAAGGCAGCATGTACGGAGTAGATTCTGCTGCTGCACGCATTTATGGACACGCACCTTAGGAGCACATACGCAACACTGACGAGTTTAAAACAACAGTCCACACAGGAGTGATGGGCAAAAAGCTGCAGGCGAAGGGTGATTCGTGGGGGGCAGGGGTCCTCATCGGCATTTATCCCCTTCCCAGAGGTACTTTGCAGAGTGTAGACTATGTAGCAATGCCGAAGCCATCTGTGGGTTCTCCCAGCAGAGGCCACGTAAAACAAGACGTGTGCTGTGGTTTGACCTTTCATGGTCCTAACTATAATATTATGATAAGATGAGTGCTCAGATTGCACATTTCCCTGTGGTGGAATTCAGTGTCCATATGAGAAGGTGATGAGTGAAAATGAGTGGAGTTGTCATTGTCAGTACTCCTATATTGACAAAAATTAGTCATTTTTGAAATACCACACACCTGTTATTATCAACAACAGACCTGGTGTAAAGAAATTATATAAATGATTAAAAACACACACACACACTTCAAGACTTTATAACCTGCCAGTCCCCTTGTTTTTAGTGGTTCGGCACGGCCTATTTCAGTTACTTTCCCCCACAGGAAATCTCAAGCAACACCTAACACCAAAATGATGCACTAATGTCTTTAGGAAGTGGCACTACTACAAGCTGAACACAAACGGTGTCAAGGATTTGTTCAACTTTATGGTTGAAATTACAGTGCAAATCTCTGAAGCATTTAATGCAGCCAGGGATAATATACAACTATCTGTCAATACTAAAGGTCGAGCAGCTGGCACTAATTGAGGGAAAAGAATTATGGGTAGTAGCTGGCACAGTGTACATCTCTGGCTTGGAGCTTGCAAATACCCATTTCAGAGGTGCCACAATACAGCTTAGGGGTAAGACACTGTGGGCTTTTGGACAGACATCAAGCTAAGTAGTCAAATATCAATCTGCTGTTTGTTGTTAATCCAAGAAAATGCAAACTATGCAAGAAATCAACTTACAAAACCAATAAAAGAATACATAATTCAAACAGTTGCAAATTGACCTCCTGCACATGAACAAGTCTGTTGCCACTGTTAAAATTAGTTTTACATTTTATATTTGCAATCGCAGAAGGAGGACTACTGATTACTGTTGTAGGAGTAGTCCTAGATTAATCATAGCAGGTAAAACCTATTTTATGTGGCTATCTGACTGTTGCTTTACAGCAGATTTGAAAAACTGTGAATCCATACTTAGCATGCTGCACATTTATAATTCACATTTTTAACTACTGAACCCCTGACCTTTTACAAAATACATTATATCTATTATATATAAAAATATCTTTATTGGACTTCCAGTTATGTAGCTGTGAATATTCAGCTGCATTAAAATAATAGATATTGCACAGTTTTTAATTTTCATTAAGGTGTCAGTTTGTTTTGTTTTTTTTAAACCTCTAAAGGCCTAAACAGAGTCTTGGCTTCCTGGTCAGTAGTAGGGATGTCAGATAAATGTTGGAGAAACGGTCGTCCATGGATGCAGGCCTGGTTGTTCTCATCAAGCTGCTGTTTCATCCGTAGGAGGGTTTCCTCCACATCTTCTCTGGATAAATTTGTAGGAAGCTGACGAGCAAGTCGTACTGCTTCACCCTGTGAACGAAAAGACACGGTTAATATAAAACAAACCAATACTAAATACTACGGTAGTGTCTTTTTTATTTTCAATTCATAGAATCTCTCACTTGTAAGTAGTTTGTGACTTTAAGCGGCCGGCACTCTTGCACGGTCCTTGCCTTCCGATGAAGGACTGCAGTCAGGATCTCCCTAAGGTCCTCCACGCCGAGGAAAGGCACGCAGTCTGCCATTGCTGTCACTTCCAGATATCTCTCGGCTGACGTGCAGCCTGGCCAAAACAAGCAGAAAAACAAGGATTAATATACTCCAGACACTACTACTATCTCCAGGAAAGAATAATAAATAAATATTGTGGTTTACGGCCAGACTGCTGCCCAAGTCAAACAAGCGAAGAGCCAAATGGAGTGTTAAATGACTAATAGAGGCCCCAGCAGACTGGAAGGAAGTGGTCTTGTCGATTACAAGAATGATGGCTTCTCATTTCATGAGGAAATACTGCAAATCATGTACAATTTATATTTCTGACGCATGATGGTTTGGATGTAGCATGAAGTTAAAAAGGTTAAAAAAACTGGAGAAGCAGAAACATGTACAATATTTACTACAGATTTCTGTGCAGACTGTGCTGCCTGTGCATGATGGCACTGTTCAGAACGCTTGCTATTAAAAATGTATGCAGAGAAAAACAACTGACAGTAAAGATTCCTAATTGCAATATATTTAAGTGAGTAAATATATTACAGTCTATTGTATCTTTACATTAGTATCTGCACACATTGTGCATAAGGTTGAGAAAATAAACATTACACATTTGCAACTATCTTAATTATATCCTATTATTATCAGCTGAGAGTGAGACCATTTTATATACACTGTTCCCTTCAGTCCCATGCACACCCACCGAGGCTGGCAGTGCCAAATGAAAATTCTCTGAATTTCTTAAAGGGCAACCATTCTCATCACCTGCACACTGGGGTACAAACCTACTGTGAGACCACGCTGTTGAGCAGAGAACCAATGTCAACTGAGGTGAACCAAAGCAGCAACAAAAACAACCAACATTCACAGGCCATTGTATGGCCTTTACAAGCAAGTACAAAATATTACTGCTGTATCTTGTTATTATTATTACAATAAGAAAAATAACTTAAGCAAATATGTTCTTCTTGGTTTCTAACTTGTTTTTGACCTAATTTATTACAGTATATGTGACTAAACCACACGTATTATGGTCTAGTCATCAGAATTCAAATCAGTGCAATTTTCCTGAAAATATTATCCAGCATCAAGAAATTGTCTTTTGATCAGTTACTTTTATATCTATTTTTCATATCTGCACTATATTACAGTCATGTGCAAAAGTTAGTACCTTCTCTTTTAAATCTATGTTTTTTGTGTAAAAACATGATTTAAAAATCATGTGATTGTAGCAGGTTTTAGTATTGGGCAAATACAATCTCAGACAAAAAGAAAAACATGGGCAATACTAAGTACCCCCCATAATTCCATAGCTTGTAGATTGAAACTTGGAGTAATCATTTCCTGTATGACTTTATCAGATTCTCATCAGTCAATCATTGTGGAAAAATTTTGGCCCATTCTGCTTTACATTACTTCAGTTCATTGAGGTCTTGCAGCACAGCTATCGACGCCCCACGACTAAGTCATTCCAAAAAATTACTGTTTTTTATTTATGCAATTGTGATTAGATTTACTAGTAAGTTCTGACCCATTGTCCTGTTGCATGACCTGATTTCAACCAACCTTTAGTTGTCAGACAGATGGCCTCATATTTGCCTCTAGAATACTCTGGTATAGAGAGGAGTTCATGGTCAACTCAATGACTAATATTTAATTAATATTTAACATGCGTAGTGAGGACTGTAGGGACTGAGATGTAGATCTGGGGTGTTTTTGTATTTCTCTGAGCACTGAACAGTCTTATCATAGGATGAATGTGCTGGGACATCCACTTCTGAAAAGACTGGCAAATGTCTTGAATGCTTTCCACTGAATAATCGTTCTCATTATAGAATACTGAAGTACAAATTGTTTGGAAATGGTTTTACAACCCATGGTGTGCACCATAATTGCTTTCCTAAGACAACTGTTTATGTCTTTCCCTCTTGGCATTGTGATAACACATACCTGAATGCTCCAGACCAGCAAACTGCCAAAGTTTTTGCTTTTATAGAGGTTTGCACACCTCAGTTAATCAAGGGCTGATGACTAGCAGCACCGAGCTGCAACTCACCCTTTTAATTCCTATGGAAGTAGTAAGGGGGTACTTAGTATTGCCCACATGTGTTTTTGTTTTCCTTTTTGGCCTTCAGTTTTGTTAAAAATATAATGGCATAGTGAATAAAATTATATTTTGTTTTAATCAGATGATTTTCATTACATTTTTACACAAAAACATTTTGTTTTGCACATGACTGTAACTGGCTGTTTATAGTTACCAGGTTAGTTCATATGATTCATTTATTAGTATGTTAAATGTTTAATTATAGTAAATATAGTAAGTAAATATACTTTACAGTTTTATATGTGTGTGAATAAAAGTGTTGGCGTAAATGTAAATACTGTATACTATAAAAAAGAGGTATTATAATGTGTTTACTTAACTTTTCATGACCTATTTTAAAAGGAAAAGCTTGTAATTACAATTAACTGTTTGGCCCTATATCTCAGTTCTCTCATAATTTACAAAAATAATTTCATCATTTATCATTTTTGCATACTGGACAAATTTGTTCAAGCAATGGGAAAATGCTGTCTTATCCAAAACTAATCAGATAAACAGAAACTCTGTCAGAAGCAGTTGCTTGTAATCCAGTTACTGGGGACTGTTCGTTTGACATTTCTTAGTGACTGGTGAACTATGGCATTAATGATGGCAAACGGCTCCAGGATTTGTAAAGTAAAACTAAACAATTCATTAGACCTTTAAACAGCATGACAGCAAGCCTTGTTTTCTGATTGATTGAGTGTTTTCTTTGGTTTTGTACTATGGTGCCTTTGTTTAAGGACTATTAGTATTATATTGTTACTGGGATCAGAAAAACAGACATCTCACACAACTGGAGCATAAATGGAAAAAAATATATTGCACACATAAAATCTGCCTCCTCTAACAGTGTTACTGTCCCAGATTTTATTTATAATGTACCTGGAGTGAGTTTGATTTTAAACCCATTAGCGAGGAGCCTGGGATCAGAGAAGAAGACCTGTCCGTTGGGCTCAGGGTTTTGTTTCTCCATGTTGCACAAAGCGCCAGTATATTCAGCTCCCCCTAGATTTCTAGAAAAGACACACAAGGCACATGCAACAGTGTCTTTATGTACATTAAGTACATAAAGTAGTCTTAATAGAAACCACAGCTTCGGATTTGTTTGTATTAATAATAGTCTCAAATATGTATAGTATGCATGTAAAAAAATTGGATGAATGTGCATTTTTCCAGAAAAACAACTGTCGGGGCTGGCATTTTGCTGGTGTGAAGTGACTGATACGTTACCCATCTGTTAACTGTATAGGGTTCTGCAGACTCACTGCTGGAAGTATATTATTCTCTAGAAGTCTCTTAAACAGCAAGGCTTCCTCCACTCGAAATGGGTTTAACAACATGAGCCTCTGACCACATAAAACGACCCAGGCGCTCTGAGAGGCCAGTCGGTTTACGAGATGGAGGCCCCTTGGCGCTGCACTGCTTTGGGATGAGAGGCGCTGAAGCTGCAGCCGAAGGGCAGCCACGCTGCAGGGGAGGGGCTGTGAGGGCTTAGGTGCAAGGTTCTTCGTCTTCTTTTGGGGCTTTGCAAAGAGTTCATCCAGCAGCTGTTGGTTGGACAGTGGAGCCTTGCGTTTCTGGCCCTGCACATGGCTCCCCGTGGTGCTCATATTAGCCTCTCTGGTACCTTCAACAGACACCAACTTGGTGTGGTGTTCCAGGTGTTTTTTTGCCTTCTCCTCATACCTGCACAGTTTAAACAGATCTATGAGAATTATAACAATAGTAAACTTGTGAAGTTTGCATCCCTGCATGCACTGATGTTGTGATTGACAGGACAAAAAATGTGAAACATCACTCAAACATCAAGGTGAAAACTGGACTGAATTAGGTTGGAAAATTATGTTTTTACAATAATGTTACATAGAATTTTTGTTTAGTCGTCATGTGCAATACTACTGAATCAGGGAAAACAATTATATAATGTCTTCTATGGCTTCAATTAGGTGTGCAGGGAAAATACTCTTAATCCCCAAGGCTGTCTTGAATTAAGCTGATACCTAATGCTTTACAGGGTGTGAAAGTAGGCAGGTGGATCTGATGAAAGATGCTGAGTTGCAAAATGGGAATTGAAGCATCTCATGTTTTAAATACTTTTTAAGTGCAGGAAATACAGGTAATACATATATTTATATTCATTCTCTTGTATTGGTATTCATTCTCTAATGTGAGTAATAATACATATATATATATAAATGAAATTGGTCAGAGTAAAATTGAGACAAGGATGTAAAAAACAAAACAAAGATAGACTGAAAGAAAATATATTTTTTACTTACATCTAAACTAGTACGACCAAGCACATTAGCTGCCATAATTTTTTTCCATTGCAACTGGCTACCGCACGCCACAGCTTTACCTCTCAATCTTAATGCACTGCACTCGTGCCTCCATAGATCTTCGTGTTACACTCCAGGCTCCATTATTCAAATAACCAGTTTTGTAAACTTGTCTAAGTATAACTCCTATAAGTGGTCTGCCATTTAACAGTAGAGGTGAAAGGAGCCAAGTACTTGCCACTATTTCATGTTTAAGACAGCAGCAGAGCAAGCCAGGAGTCTAAACAGATGGCTTTTTCCATACACTCTTCCATACCTTATATAAGGCACAAAGTACTCCTGATACACATTTTCCAACCTTGTAATTACTTTAAATTGGTACGCAGCAATGTAACATTACTTGCTTGAAACACTTTGATATTCCATGATGCTCAACAGCTCAACAGATCAGTAGGCAGCACAATTAGTGCTTTGCTTGACTGATGTGTCCATGTAGATCTGGAGCATTTTAGATGTTACCATCAACATAACTGATCTGTTTTCTTATTTTATAGTTAGGTTTGATAAAATCAGATGCCTGAAAAGTTAAGAATTACACATGGTGCTAACAGCGCCATTTAAAAAT
>OMLM01007731.1:15543-35267 GCA_900302695.1 Helostoma temminkii | reverse complement strand
TAATGCCAAAACTCACAACTCACCACACATGCGCACACACACACACACACACACACACACACACACACACACACACACACACTTACCAGGAGGTGAGGTAGGAACTGGTGTTAAGGTAGCTCTTGGTAATAAAAGGGTGGCTGAGAATACCACTGGGGGTAATTCTCTGACTTCCATCCAAGTTGAGCATGTCCTTCAGCAGCTCAATGCACTCTCGCCTCTCTTTGTCATCTGCCTTCATCTAGTTTAGGAAACAGTTGGATATACGAGTGGTCAAGACCTTTAATTTTAAATCATTAAATAACAAAGAACTTCAGTAGCTAACACTTGATTAACACTTTACCTTCTTCATTTTGTCCAGAGATCGGAAGTTGTAGCGTCTATTGTCAGTTGTGTGAATTCCTGGTTCCCCATATTCTTCATATGTCTAAAAGAAGGTGAAACATATTCAAAATACTCATTAGATCAATAAATATAATTGATGTGCTGTGTAATAGCAGTAGAAAAAACATTATCTTCTGAAAAAGGCTGAAGATGAACTGGGAAAGCCAAAGAGTAGGTGTCATACCTTGAACTTCCAGTGATCTGAAGGAGTTTTCTTGAAAAACTTGGTGGATTTCAGGCCTTCTTTAAGGAGATGGCCAGGCACTGGACCCAGGAGGTCAGTCATGTATCGCAGCTGGGGACAAAACACATATGTGGTAGCATATGTTTACAACAGCCAAGGGACCCGGACAAATGACTAGAATTAAAAATCATTTTATAAGGATTTACTTTGAAAAGGATTACAAAGCAGATGCTGATCTGACAAGCCTCGTCTCTTCATCTGTGTTTTTAAAGCCCCAATCAGGAGGTTTTCTAATAAACTTGGTCTTGCTACTAAACCACAGGTTCAAACTCAAGTCCTCACGGGCCACAGCCCTGCTGTTTTCCAACTATCCCTGCCTTACCCTCTGCTGGTTACCTGGATCAGGTGTGTTCAGCCAGACACAAGCTGTAAGTTCAGGGATGGTTGGAAAACAAGGGTGGGTCCTTAAGGACTGGAGTTTGACACCCCTGATCTAAACCAAAGTCAGTCTAATGAACAGTTTGATGTGCTTGGTCACAGTACCAGACAGTAGCTCAGAATGGCACCTTTACAGGTTATCAGTGGTGTAGCTAATTATCTGGTAACTAAAACACAACTGACATGAACCAGTTACTGTATTTTTAAACAGCAAACTGAGGCCAGTCATTCAGCAAGGTTTCATAGAAGCAGCACTACTTGATCTGTTGCTAGAGTGCAAAGCAAGGACAGAGTCCTGTGATAGTGAAGTACTTACTGCATTGTAGTCATCTCGGGCTGGGAAAAGCAAAACGCCAAATATCATGACTGACATCACGCAGCCCAGTGACCAGATGTCTATGGCCTCAGAAAATTGGAGCCCCAACATAATTTCTGGAGCCCTGGAAGGAGAGTGAATAAGGAAAAGTAATGTTGTAAAAATCTAAGTAAAAGTTTACACGTAGTTTTTGGAGAAACTGAAAATAACTGCAGATGAGAAGCATGCAACCCTGAATAAAAGGCTTCTCAGCTTCTAAAACAATCAGTGTTTCCTACCTGTAAAATAGAGTTTGGTGAACGGCGCCCTTCTTGGCTTGAGATCTGAACATTGCCAATCCAAAGTCAATCAGTTTCACCCTGAACGGCTGTCTCACATGATCCACTAGCATGATGTTCTCTGGTTTCACATCAGCATGGATCACACCAATCTTCTTCAGGGCATCAAATGCTGTGGCCAACTGCAAAAATAACACAAATATTGTACTTTAATGTGTCTCATAGTTAGAAAAGTGTTTAAATTATAAAGTGAAATTAGACTGAAATATGCTAAAAATGAGTCAGTATGGTCCACAGTTCAAAACTGTACCTGTTGGATGACACTTCTGACGCTCTCCAGAAGCACAAGACTGCGGACACTCTTTAGGTACTCCATAAGGTTGATGTCCAGCACCTCCAGCATCAGACTGATTCTACTGTCCATGATGATCTCTCCATAAAACTTGATGATGTTACATTGATCCAGGTTGTGACGCATCAGGATCTTTAGCATGTTTGCCTGTGGAGACATGGCAACTTTGATTATGTATGAAACCATTGATTAACCATCGTCAAACCAACTTCAAAGCCAGCAGTCATCATTATTTGTGGCAGATGACTGACATCTGGCCTGGTTTACGATCCCATTCATGATCTGGAACAGTTTGCAAGTCAAGCTGTTTGTCACCACTGCAAAAACTAACTCAGTGGTGTAGTTTTCTATTTAGTTTGCCATCCCATAATTATTACTACAGTCTTTAGTGCCTACCACACCCAGAAACATGTAGATAAATACCTATTGTCTCACCTCCCAGCGGACATCAACGCTATCTCTGGAGATTTTTACAGCCACGGTGTGTTCAGTTCCTCGTCTTACACATTTGATGACTGTTCCAAAGCCACCTTGACCCAGTATTTCCAGGAACTTATAACTCTCAGGGATTGGATAATCATTAGATGGTGATGAAGATGAACTTGAACTGTACATGTTTCTTCTCACACAGCTTAATAAATAGAAATTCAAATTGAAAAAAATAAAAAAAGTTGTTTTAATTCCCTAAAACTATAAACTTCTTAACTAGTGAGTGTTTGAGGCTTCATCTAATCTACTTTCATGAATTTGACAGGTGTCATTGTTATTAATGCTGAGGTCCTGATTTATAAAGGAAGAAGTTGCCTTGAATGACAGCATGCTCCTATTTTAACATATCAACAAGATTACATTATGGTCGAGTACACTATATGGACAAAGGCATTTGGCCACACCTGGAGGGATAATGGTATGAAGCTGTCCTTCAGAGTTTGAGCTAGACCCCTTATCTCCAGGACATTGCTAATGCTTCAGCCCACCAAGACATTGTGGACAATGCTATGCTTCCAACTTGTGGCAACAGTTTGGGGAAGACCCTTTTCTATTCCAACTGGGGCGGCTGTGGTTAAGGAGGTTTAGCGGTCGTCTACCAGTCATATGATGCTTGTGTGAGCGAATGGGTGAATGAGAAGCAGTGTCTAAACACTTTGAGTACCCATGAGGTAGAAAAGCGTGCAGACCATTTATCATATAATTTATCATTTATCACTGTGGCACAGCAATGTGCACAAAGCAAAAACATGGTTGATGAGTTTGGTGTGGAAGAACCTGACTGGCCTTCACAGGACCTCAACTCCAATGAGCACATCTGGGATGAACTAGAATGGAGCTTGTGAACCAGGCAAACTAAAACTAAATAACATTAGTAAATAATAATAATATTAATAATAATAATATAATAATAACAGTTTTATTTATAGAGCACTTTTCTAAACTTACATTACAAATTGCTTTGCAAGAGTAAAAAACAGTAATTAAACATAACAACAATAAAACAACAATAAATGGACACAGCAAATGTCAATAAATAAAGCAATAAATAAAATGGCATAAAACAGAAAAAGAATATTACACAGTAAAAGTATGATAAAAATATGTTTTAAGAAGGGATTTAAAAGAGGTTAAAGGCTGATCTGATCTCTTCAGGCATGGGAATCCGAGGCTTAGGGGCTCTGACAGCAAAAGCTCTGCCACTTCTAGTTTTTAGGGGCCTTAGGGACACACAAAAAAAAATAATTCAATTCAAGTTTATTTCTATAGCACCAACTCACAACAAAAGTAATCTCAAGGCACTTTACAATGTAATGTTTAAGACCTTACAATACAACTAAATAATAAGGAAAACCCAACAAACCCCCCTTGAGCAAGCACAGTGGAGAGGAAAAACTCTCTTTTTAATAAAGGAAGAAACCTCCAGCAGAACCAGGCTCAAGGTGGGCGGCCATCTGCCTCAGCTGGTTGGGGTGAGTGTAAAGAAAGAGTCAAGTCATTACTCTGTAATTCAATGATTTCCTCATGGGGACGTGAGTAATACCTGGTACACGTACACACACACACACACACACACACACACACACAAAGCAGAGAGAGAACATTGCTTCAGTTTAACGTCAGTAACAAGTACTGAAATGCCTTCTGCTCCCTTTTCCTGAAACTCCTGTTTCATTGTTCTTGGTCTTTTTAACAGTGTATTTTGTTAGACAAAATATGACAAAATGAATTACACACCATTGTTAAATATGATCTAGTAATTGCAAACATTGATTATAAATGTTATCTATCTATAGATTTTTATGTATTTTTAAAATGTTCATAGTGTTTTCAAAACCACAATAATGTCCTTGGTCAATTTGACCTGAACAGTCCAAAGGGACCAAAATGTGAACATCCCACAAAGGTTAAAATCTATTTTAAAACATACTGGGAGCCAGTGCAAAGAAGTTAAAGCACGTGCAATATGATCACTTCTCATTCTGGTTCTGCACAATCTGGAGCTGACTGATGGAGTTTTAATTAAGGCAAATGAAGAGGCTGTAAAAGATAAAACTGGGCATATGTTGGATATATTTCTGAAATTATAGAAACATGCCTGCACAAGCTTTGAGACATGCTGCTCAAAACTTAAGTTACTGACAAACCGGATTCTTTGCACCTGGTTAATACGGTCTGACAGTGGACCAGTACATGGCAGAATGTGTTTTGACAATTGTTGGGAACCAATGAAAACAACCTCTGTTTTGCTAGTGTTGAGTTGTAAAAATGTTTAAGCCATTCAACCTTTGATTTCACCAAAACAAGCATGTAAAGAATTCAGTTTGCCACAGTCTGACACTCTAAGGGGCAGGTACAGCTGCGTGTCGTCAGCATAGCAACAAATAGTATGACCAAGGAGAAGCGTGTACAAAGAGAATAAAATCGGCCCCAAGACATATTTAAACCATATTTTACAGTTGAAAAGGATGATGTGTAACTACTGATGGAAACACAGAACCTTCTATTTGACAGATATAAAGAGAACCATTTTAATGCAGAACCTTATTATTATTGTTATTCCAGCCCAGAGCCTTAGCTTGTCCAATAACATGCCATGATCTACTGTATCAAAAGCAGCACTGGGATCTAGGAGGACAAGAACTGAGCAGGAAGTCATTAGTCACAGAATGGCAGTCTCTGTGCCGTGATGCTTACGAAAACCAGACTGGAATTCTTCCAAAATGTCACAGTTTTCAACTGCTATGAGCATATTTTTCTAAAATCTTAGATGTAAAAGATGTAAAAGGAGATGGGCCTATAGTTTACAAGAAGTGTCAGACCAAATCTGGAAAATGAGACATTGAAGTTGGGACTGTGTAGAGGCTTTATTGAAAGGAGTTCTGTGTGCTGCAGTGCAATTTTCTATTGGTGATAATATAATATGCATGTGATGAAGATTAGTTTACTTAAAATGCGTAAGTTAAACACTTGTTCATTTTATGAATCATCAGCTTTGTGTAGTCCACACCTTCATACTGAAGTATGTTAGTTTACGTCTACTTGATGACTTGACATACTTGATGCTTTTCTCAAACGTCACAGCAATAATTCTACCCTCTGCACGGCCACAGACCACAGTCACTGGTAATGCCCTGTGCGTTAGGAACCTATTACCTTTCTCTATTTTCAAAACCTAAATGATGCAAGGTCAGGATGGATATAATGCCACATATCAAACACAGACTGACTGAAAGCACTTTTATTACAGTATGTTGAGTAATTACATGTTTCACCACTTACCTCATAATGTAAAATCCTGCATCAAGTGAAATGTGTTTCATACATTTACACAGATTACATTATCCACATTATGAGATTCTACAGGGTGTTTTTGACAGCTGTGTCAGAACCAGGAACATTTTTAAAGTCTAGTGCTTTCTCACATTTCTAGATGTAACGAACAGTGTGAACTCCTCCATGTTTAGCAGTAATAGTTTGTCAAAAGTAAGAGAATGGGTCTATAACCACGGCCACAACAACTCTGAACCCAGAATACTGGCATCTGAAACATCCAAACAAAGAGCTTCACCCAGCCCATCATCACCACATGTCTGATCACAGCATCCTGGTTAGTTGGCGCTAAGAACTTATGTGAATAAAACATAAAAGCTTGTGCTGCATCCATCTTTTCACTTGTCACAGTAGAACTTGTTATTCTGCTGGGTTACTGGGAAAATGAAACATTTTCCCCAAAAATCACTTCCACATAAATTACCGTTCTATTCAAACAGTCCTCTGGATGATACAACATACTACTATACAGTAACCAGCAGTCTCACCTGTTTTATGCAGTGACAGTGATCAGAGTGATACCAGGTTCTCATGCTGTGTTGAGTCTGGTGCTGTTTTAATTTACATTTAGCTCAGGTTGTGCTTTAAACATAAGCATTGTGGACTGTGCAACAGAAAATACTGGCTTTATCTTAACATGTGTATATTGCACCTCTGCTCCCGGTTCCCAGCTTATGTGGTTTCTCACAAGTCAAGCAATGCCCTGTTTCCTGTTGATCCAAACAATATTTGGTTCTCTGATTTTTGTTTTTGGGTCCCAAAGGGATCAAATTCTTCAGTGGTAGCAAGATGTTTTGTGGCCCCAGGAGGTCCTCACCTCCAGGTTAGGGATCACTGATTATCCACATTTTCAATTTGGCTTTTCTAGTGAGAGGATAAAGTGCTTATCATTAGCTGAGCCCAAACTGTTCAGCTTGAATCAACCACCAGCTTCTATTAATAGAAAATCTGCTGTGACCTCATGACATTTAACAAGTGACCCTTCAGAATGTCTACCTGAACAAGATTAAACAGCAAAAAATGCAGAGTGAAAACAGTGTCACTCCTGCTCAGCTTTTCCAGTCCCAGGGGACACACAGGTCCCCATCCTGCATGACTGAGTAGAAATGAGAGACACAGACGCTGAGACCCTGCATGAGAGGTGAGCGTTGCTCCACCAGCCTTTTACAGCACAGGATCATCTGACTGGAGTTGACGCTGGGCTCCTTGGACAGACTCCTCAGAGACAGACTCTGGAGACACTGATTCACCATAGACTCCTCCTCCACCTGCAGCCTAGACACACAGATATATAAGTCAATGGCAAAGCTCATTAACCAGTATGAGATGTGGTCATATTATGAATAAACATCACAGGCAAACAGAGACGATTTGTAAGATGCAACAGTGATCATCAGTTTTTTAGCTGGTAAACTATAACTGTTCTTGAAATCCCAAATTTTTCACCTAATGTCTGTGCTGAAACATGCATAAAGCCATAGTTTTACTACAGCCTGCATATGCAGACACATTCCACATGTACATTAGAAAACAAGATGGTGACATCTTGACAGCAAGAGGAAAGAAGTGTGCAGTAAGAAGCCTTGTTGTGCGTACAATCTACACCACCATGGATTTTGGGATAAATTTTGGGATGAATTAACAAAGATGCAACAACCACAAGGTTCCTGAGTCCTCTGACACCCACACTCTGGGGCCAGAACCTCACAGTGCATGAACACAGTGTGGATGAGAATGTACAGCTGTCTGTACGTGTGACTCACTGGTTTTTGCGTTGGGTGCGTTTCCTGGCCTCCGGGGCGTGGCTCTGTAGGAAGACCTGCAGCTTGGGGGGATCACAGTTGGTGGGGATGATGAAGTGTCCCATCTCATGAAGACGGGGCTTAGAGCGGTCACTGAGGTGGACATGAACAACAAATTAGCTCTTACATACAGTATAAAGCGAGAAGAATGATTGGAGGCATTCAGGTCAACAGGTTCTACAACTGTATATTGATTTAAGAAACATGGGCCTGTGTGTGAGCCCATTGTTTTTAATGTTTCCCTTACATCAGTTGAAAATGTGCTTTGATAAGGTCTTAGGATTTATTTTGCATAACATCATACAGATATATATCTTACATCTAGTCATACTTTTTATTTATTTCTTTTTTTAAAGAATTAAGAAGCACCTTCTGACAAGCTGACACAGCTGCTGACAAGGTGCTGTTCCACTGAATGGACAGATCTGAACATTTGTATGGCCACACACATAGTCTAATATGAAACAATATATATGAAATAATGTGTATGTGAATATTTATATCACATGTCTTTGTGTTTTGAAGGATTTTAGTTTAAATGTTGTTTAATTAACAAATCCTATTAACAAATTATGAAAGGTTAATGTGTGCATATCTTAATCATTTGTACGTAGCTTACTTCTCTAACAACATGGTGAGCCCCTGCAGGCTCCTGGGGTGCAGGCGAAGATGTCGGGACATCAGGCTCTTGTGAAAGGTGTTCAGAGTGGTGTAGTGCTCAGTGATGGGCTGTACTGGTCCCAGTCTCTCCATGTGGATCACTTGAGTGCCACCAAGCAGGAGGCTAATCCTCTCCTTCAGCCAGTCTGTCTGCTGCTGCAGGCTGCGATAGATAGGAAGCTGCTCAAACAGCTGGAGACACACAGGAAGGAGGAGTCAGTAAGCAAGGAGGAGCACAGAGAACACGTAACAGCAAGAACAGTGAAGCTAAATTACTTTAG
The DNA here is from genome assembly GCA_900302695.1 of Helostoma temminkii. Classification (NCBI taxonomy): domain Eukaryota; kingdom Metazoa; phylum Chordata; class Actinopteri; order Anabantiformes; family Helostomatidae; genus Helostoma; species Helostoma temminkii. The sequence goes on along the minus strand of OMLM01007731.1, from coordinate 26,750 downwards.
TCCACTGATGATGAACATCCATGGTTCCCAGCATGACATGTCCAGAGGCGTTCATCCCTGACTGGTCAGCAAACACAACAGTGTGTCCTGCAGACAGAGTGCAGCAGGTTAAAGAGAAAGTTCACAAACCTAAAACCTGATTTTAACTTGTTTATCTGTACCACACAGCTCCAGTGTTGTTTGTTAACTACTAAAAGCACATCAGTGAAACATAGGGCTGCTCTGGGAGACATGTTTCTCCCTTGTGAAAAATGTGACTGTAATATTTTTTTCCTTCTTTTTTTAGTTGAATGTCTGAGAACAACTATCAATTTTTTCATCCTCTGAATTGGATTTCTGCAATAAAGAGTCACGTAAAAAGTGATGGCTGTTCTTTACTTTCAAAGAATTTTTACTATAGACAGATTGATTATAAATAGTGTAAATAACTGATTTGGCAAAAAATCTTATGTTTAGATTAAAAAATTATATTTAGAATGCAGTAAAATATGCAAAAAGTGAAGAGATATGAATACAGCTGTGCTTCATGAACTCAGATGGCTCATAAAGTAAGGAGGTCTCAGTTTCCATATTACAGAACAAGGAGGCTTCTTAGTGGAATTCTGTTATCAGACCTATACATAAGCATACAGCAGCTTGGAAGTTTCAGTACAACTGATACAGAAGGAACTGTTCAGCATCAGCTCAGCAACAGATGATACGTTCTACCTTGCAGGTTGGTCAGGGCTTCAGGGTTCTGCTGAGACAGTCGGCTCAGACTCTGAAGCTGACAGCACCTGTGGGCCACTCCCCAGCTGCGCTGCCACCTGCATAGCACATCATCATGGTACAATGGTAATATGGACCATAGTAGTACAATCTTAAACTTCAACATACATTGTCCCCAATAGTGCACTGATGCTAATACTGTTACTATTGTGTCATTAAAATATTTCTGTGGGACTTAAAACTTCTTACTGCTTCTAACACAATCTAGACCAACACTGAAACCAAAGAGGCAGGAAACTGGGAACAGGAACAGGTAAGAACAACAAGACTAAATGAGATTGTTCAGACAGGTGAGAAGACTCACTTCAGGTACATAGCAGTTGTGACAGCACTTAGTGTTAAAAACACAGTCAAATATACCTGATATCAGCCAGATCAAATTTGTAACACAGTTCTTTCTTCAGTCTGTTCAGCTCTTCTCTCAGAGGAAGACTAGCACTGTGCTTCTTGGTCGCCTCGGGCTCGTTGTTTCTCAGCCACATGCTGACAAAGTAAAGGAAACTTCAATCCTCACAAGCATGATTCACTTAATCATTTTAAAATGTACACAAGAGCTTCACTTCCTGTACACTTCAATGTGGATATAATTGCCCATTAAAATTGTATATCAATCAACCAACCAAGCAATCAACCATCAATCAACCCATAGTGACAGAGTGAAAATATAAAAAAAAGAAAATAGTTTTGGATATTTTGGATATGAAATGTATAAAAAATCTAAAACATCAGCACCTGTGCTACTAACCTCAGTGTAGGCTCCACTCTCTTGGCTTGCTGCAGCTCCTGCTCAGGGTCTCTGAAGCCAGTGAAGGTGTAGTAGCTCTTATCCCATTTGATAGGTCTGTAGAAAGGAACCCCTGCCTCAGGTGCACTTTTAGATGTCTCTGAACTCCCTTTCAGTCCCTTCATGTGCTCCACAGGCAGGCTGCATGACTTTAAAACATTCATCACTGTGCTCAACACATCGTTTGTGTGCAGGGTGAAACTCACTGACCGGAACCCTGAGAACCAAGTGGAAAGAAAAATTTGCAAACAAATATTATGAGCAACACTCACATTAACAACATAGTATTAAGAGCAATAATACAAACTGCACCAGATGTGAGGAGCTCACTGCTGTCCTTCATGTCCCTGACATAGAAGGTGAGCTTCATTGGCTGAACCGAGCTTGAGCCCGGTTTCTGCAGGTTTTCCAGATAGCCATTTAATCTTTTTAATGAATTCTCATTCACCTCCTGTCAAACACATGAAATATTATACACTTCTCACACTGCCACAACATTTGTTGTTGAGTGTGTTTGAAAAGCATTGTTTATAATACTATAATAATGAACAAAATAACAATAAAAGCAATAAGATGTATTCCGTTCCATCATGGTCTCACATTTTTTATTATTAGTGTTATCTTATTTACTTCAAACTAATAAATGCAATCATTTTTTGATGATAAATAATATTTATTTCTATTCCTGAACTGGAAAACTGATTGTAATAAGAGTCATACCCGTTCTCTGGGAAACTGGCCAAAGAAGTCAGGGTGGACAGCAAAATAAAACGGTCTCAGTGCATTGACAGCCTCTGCCCCCGAAAGAGCTCTCTGTTGGAATAAATGTGTGGCCACATGATTCCTCTTCAGCCTAAAGAGAAACATATAGAAGTTAACTATTTCTACATGTTGGGATGGAGAATAGAGAAGACAAATATCAATTATTAATGGTGTACCTATAGTCAGTGGCACAGGGGATACTGGAGCAAGGGAAGTTACATAATTATTTTGATTGCTGATAAACATATATATAACATATATAAACTCTACAAATCCTACAAATGCTTATTGGAAATTATGAGGGCAGTGTGACTTTTCAGTTTTTTTTAGGTTGAAAGCTTTCAAAACATAGTTGACATAGCTGAACATAGCACACAATGTTACTTTCTTAAAACCTCACCACAAAGGCAACTAGAAATATATAGGAAACAGCAATTAATGTGGATGACTACTCTCCTCTTCACCTTTGTGAAGAATATGGAAGTGACAATAATGAAAAAGCTGCTTACAAGATGAAGTTGTGCATAATGCTGAAAGTAAGTGGCAAACTCATTGGGACCTAAAATTTCTGCTATGCTATTTCCGTTAGGGGTTCAGTTGTACATGCCTTATTGAAAGTACAAAGAAGCTTGCAGGTGGACTTCCTGTGCTAACACAGGAGCTAATGTGACCTTTCTCAGCTTTCACTTGTAGCTGGACACATTTGGAATCTGTCATGCTCCTTGAAATGCAATGATGGAAAGCAGCAAAACAACCATACTCTGGTAAACCCTGGTAAACTGGTTGTAGTGGAACAGTACTGGACTGGATCTGGTTTACATTTTCAGTTATAATGGGCACGTTCTGATTTTAGGTAATTTTACACATTACACTACATTTCTATGAAAACATTTATTTTGAGATTTAATTTTCCTTTCCCTGATTATTTTTTATTAGAAGATGCCATATGTTTGAAAAATATTTGTAAAAACAGTCATATCTTACACCAAACAAACACATCATGCATTATTTAATACTCCAGCCCAGAGCAGTGTTACCTGATGGTGCATCGCAGGAGGGAGTTGACGGACATTGCTGGTGCTGTTGGTTAACAGATGAACATTAGTATGGTCAGTGTAGCCAGTCCATCAGCAGTTCTGTTCTCAAAGTAAATGTTTTTATCAACGTATCACTCACTATGTGTCTTCAGCACATGGCAACTATCAACACTAATTCATACATATTTAATCCAAGGTAACCTTCATAAACTCCAGGCAACGAGGGGTACACTCACAGAAATTCATTTTAACGTTCATAACTTGAGGTGATTGAAGTTACTTCACCTTCAAAACAAGACAGCTACCCAATAATAAGCATGTTAACGTTAGCTCAGGCTATTATTGTTTTTTATATTTTGTGATCAGCTGTAGTCTTAAGCTAGCTAGCTAACATTACACGAGTTGATTCTGTGAATCGTTAGCAGATTAGAAGACAAGTTACTATAAGATAATAGTAAAACAATCATCATATAAGGACACATTTATTACAGTTACTTTACTAAACTCACAAAAAAGAACCTGTAACATCTCCACATAAGTTGGAACTTTACTTAACGTTGAGGTTTGTGTTTTGCATTGTTTGCTGTGTCTAAAAGTAAAGCTAAATGTCAACATCTAAACATGGCTCTAATTAGCTTCTCTAGCTAGCATTTCAAATATTAGCGATGTGGGCATTTCGTCTGTCAGCTGTTAAGTTACTGTCTGTATCTACAAACCTAAGAAGTCGAAACAAGTTACAACTAAGGGTGGTTGTGAAATTGGTCAATGACTGAAACAACAAACAGCGAGGTGACGTCCTGTCTCTAACCACAGGCTGAACAAAGTTAGCTGTTAGCTTAGCTGCTTGTCGTATTCCTTCTTCTTCTCGCTCTTCTCCCGACAAACCAGCCGTAACTTCCGCCCCTGCTGGTCTGGAGGAGCAGAATGAGGCGAGGACTGCTGCGACGCAACCCATAAAGAAACCCCTTTCCATCAAGTAACAAGAAAGGTTTTCAAGATAGTGATTTTAAAAGGGGCACAATAATAAAAATGTAGCCACACACAAAATTTTAGCCACAACACATAATTATCTTATTTAATTTAATCTTAAAATGAATAAATGGGTATGATGTACCCTAAACTTTAGTTTATATGGTGGTTGCATGTGCCCGATGCAAAGATGGGTTCAAGCATTTACAGTACTAATGATTACATAGTTGTAGTGTTTGTCTAGTTAATCATGACACTGTCAAAGCCACTGAGAAGTTCACTGTTTCACCATTCAGTAAACCATTAACCTTCATATGAATACAGGCTTATCATCGTGAAAGGTAAACTAATGATCAGCCCTGATCCTTCACTCTAAGGAAACAAGTAGACCCAAACCATGACTGCAGAATGCCCCCTACAGTGCAACAGAGCCAGTGGATCTGTCTATATCCCTGCTTCTACATGGTGGTGAATTGAGGATGTGAATACTTTGGTAAAGTTCAGTTTTTTTTATTAGAGCATTTTAATTTTAAACTAAACTTGCATCACAGTGATAATGTACAAAAGTAAAGTGACTGCACCAGTCAAGTTTTTAGAAATATTGCATGATACTTTGTAATGAGAGGTTTAGTGCAGCATTAACAGTATAGAATGTGCAGCACATGTACAATAGAATGACTGTAAGTCTGATATATGTGATTTCATTGGAAGAGAGAAGCTTTTTGAGAGCCACTGAGGTAAAGTAAAAGTAAACAAAGTCAAAACATTGGAATGCAAGACAGCAACTACTGTGAATACTGGAAACCAGTTATTACAGTTATTAGTGTGTAGGGTGAATATTATATTCTTGAAACTGTAGCCATTGTATTGTGTACTGTAATACAACTGTAATATCAAAAGATATTTCCGATTCAAATTAGCTTCACGAACTACAGACATATAATCAACGTAGAATCAGATCTGGTCCAAACAAGAGTTATATGAAAATATAATTTGTGTGCAAGTGTTTCTATTTCATGTAACTTTCTACATATCCTGTTTCTGTGTGACAGGCTGTGAGTGCTGGTTTGTCTGCAGACAGAAGTTAAGTGTCCCAAGTTGATAAACTAAGTGCTGGAGGACAAAGGCACGAAAAGTCCACAACACTTTGTCTTCACACATGACATGAACTCACTTTGCAGCTCTGGATGAGAAGTTAGAACAGTTGTACACCAGTGGTAGGGTCACTGGTTTGATTATGTTGTTGTCACGTTATTTTTATAGCATAAACAAGCATTGGTTAACACTCGACAGATGTTACATTCCACAAATAATAAAGGCAAAAGTAAAAAGTAATATTAGTTCTCTATGCAATGGCGAAGACAGAGTTCACATGGAATTACTGCATCCTTCATATTATTTGGTTTCACAAGTTTGGACTGCATATGTGATGATGGAAGTAGGTATTGTGTGTCTGCCATCACGTCATTTTTTTGACCAAAAGTCCAAAACACTCCCATGTACAACAGGTCTCATGCAACAACATTCATACAAACAGATGGGTTCTTGTGGGACCCTCTGAAGTACAAATGAAATTCAGGAGTGAGTCCTCATCCTGAACAGACTGATTTTCTCCACTGCAGTTATTCTCTGAGTGTAACGTCACCTACAGTCGCTGGAATATTCCCTAGCATCACACTGACTGTCAAATGGCCCTTATTCTACAGAAATATGACTTGAAACAGTAGATGCAGTAGATAAAGGGAAACCAATTAAACAAATAAAACAAAATCATTTGTTCATTCATTTCCTCAGGAAAATTTCTTTGGTAAGACTATTATATAAATATCTTACAAATTTTTGTTTGCCAATAGTATGTCATCCTCTAGGATTATTAATTTAAAGGGGAAATTAAAGTCAGGTGTTTCAATCAATCAAGTCTAGGAGGCTCTTCTCCAGTCCACTGTCAGGCAGATCCCAGGGTATGGCCTAGGAAACTAAAGGCTTCTCTTGCTTTGGCTAATATCAATGTTCAGCATTGCTGCCTGTCTAGTGTGTGTGTGTGTGTGTGTGTGTGTATACTGTAGTGTATATACTGTATGTATTTGTCTACAGAAAGAATGGGCCAAAGTAGAACTTTTGGACTTGAATGAGAGGCTATCACAACAAACAAACTTTTTTACTTGCACTGTAAAATAAATAAATAAATAACTTATAACCCAGTGAAACAAACATTGATAACAAAAACTTAACTTTATTGAATTAGATGAACAAGCTAGCAGCATCTGGAGTCACAGATGTTCATGACAATTACATAGTTTATGTCTCTCGGGAGTCACTGAAAATATAGATACTGTATAGACAATATAGAAAATCATTGGCCTTCTCCTTTACTCAGAGTTTGGTGACTTAGAACACACATGAACAAACCTCAGGAAAAAAGTCAGAGACACTTAGGAAAGAATACAAAAGGTTCTTGGATGAGGCCCAATGTGTTTAGGTGCTTTAAAAAGATCGAACAACACTAACCTAACTGTACTGTAAGGATGGTCATTGACCTACGTAACACAACACACTTGTAAGAGAACTGAAAGCTGCCAGTTTGAAGAAATCAGAGCAATGATCTATTCACATCAGAGTGTGTTGGTGAAAGTGAGAAAGCTAGCCCAGTTTGGAACAGCTTTGTTTTCATCATTTAACCTACCGGTTTGGAAAATGTTCACTGGGTTAGCTTCCCAATCTTAGATCATTTTAATGTGACAATCCCAAACAGGGAAATGACAAAACTTTACTAAAGAAACACTATGACAAACAAAAGAACTCTGTACACTTTCTATGGATTATGCAGGATGGAATTAGACAGTTTTACTTGGCAACTGTTAGACAGTGTAAGGAGAAACACAGAAAAGTACCTGATAAGTTCCTGATAACTTGGAGCTAATGCTGGTTTTTCCCAAAGGCATTATTAACATGTTGCAGTTTTAGTCCCATCTTCTCACACTGATTTCATCCATACTGCTAGATGACTAAAGCAGGGTGTTGTTCATATACAGTAGGACTGTACTTTTTAAACACCACTTTGTTTACCTGAGCGACGGTGAAAACATGAATATGAACCCTGTGAAATTCCAGAGATACTGAAGCACAGAGTAAATACCATTTTCTTCTCCTCAGTAAAATTACCTGCTGTGCAGACAGGACTAAAGTGCATCAGTACGACACAGCTGCAGGATGATGTTAGTGTCCACAGGCAGGCTTGTAAAGGCTGGTATTTTTAGTCATCTCAAGTAAGTGACAGCACCTGTCTGGTGAATTGCTCACTACAGATGCCATTGTACACACAGGTTCTATTTCATTTGGTCACAAACCTAAAAATACACATTCATTAAAAAGGTTCAGTGTAAGGGTGCTAGAGCAGTGTGGCAGTAGCACTGTGATCCAAAATATGTTAACATGTTTGTCACCAGTGTATGTTAGAACATCACTGACTCATTTGCTATAGAATTGAGTCTTAGAGGATATTTTTGAAAGACATTTATGACGATTCTGGTTTACTACAGAATGGGAAATCCTGTGGCTTTGGATAGTGTGTGAGCTTTAATGGAGTTTCAGGAGCTGACCTTTTTTTTTCCAATTGCCGGTCTTGGTCAGACTCAGAAATGATCCTGTATTTATCAGTATTTGTTTTAAGTATATGAATTTTGAGAATAACGAAACAGATGACAGTATAGAGTATACAGCAGGGCACTGTATGCTCTGCAGAATGATGTTATCTAGTTTATCTAGTTTGTGGTTTAGCTGATGTCTGATATGTCTTAAAAACATCCTTGTTCAGCTGTGGAATTTTCACACTGATATAGAAACATCAGGCTGTAATAGTTGATGAGAATCAAATCCTAACGCCAGATGACATGGGAATATTACTACTATATTCTACTAATACTCCAAAAGGAGTCTGGTGTCTGGACTATGCCTGGTTATCATGTTACAAACCATTTTCTGTGAGCTTAGAGGAAATACTTCAAATCGCTGACTGGCTTTGATACAGATGGTCAAATATCTAAAATTGGCTGTGTTTGTTGCACTTTCACCTCAGTGAGCTAATGCTTGGATTTCTTTTCAGTGGACTGAATGTCTACCAGAAAGCAGAGCTGACTTCTCTCTGCATCACTTCTCCTCTATTGTCTGGCAACTCCACTATTTGGAGCTTGTTTGTCCATATTAACTTGACTTGGACCTAATGGACATAACTTATTTACACTATCTGTGCAGATCCCACTGCAGAAGATCAGACTCTCAGGGCTGCCAGTCCAAAAACAAAGCATCCAGTTTATGAGGGTTTGGGACAGCATGAGTATCTAATAGTAAACTGATAGTGTTGAGAACATGTTGAGTAAATCCCTTCAGCAGCGCTGGTGGGAGCCACCAGGACATCACATGTGCTCTGGGTGGCTCTGCAGGCAGGAGATCATCTCTTGTATCGGCCTCCCCTCAAAACAAATCTGATAGACTGCTGTGAAGAGAGGAAACCTGCAAAGAGGATGTAAAGAGTCAGACAGTGACGGGAAAGACAGGAGCACTCTGCTTTCATTGAAAACAAATGATTGCAAACACAATTTATCACCAAAAATATGTGTGCCACAATTATTGGTACCTCTAATTCACATGAGCAAAATATTAGTATATTTCCATTGATTTTTGAATTCTTTAGTACACCTGTGTGACTAGGAACAGGAAACTGTTCAACCATATAAATATATATATATAAATATGAGGTCACACATAGGTCAAACCCCCTTACTCATTAATCCTAATGGTTAAGACCAAAGAACAAAGTTGTGATGTGCAGCAAAAGGTTGTTAAGCTTCACAAAATAGGACGTGGCTATAAGAAAAGAGAACTGCAGAACTTGGTTGAGCCCTGGGGTCACAAAGTCACAAAGAAACAAACTCAAGTGTCTTCAGTTTGCCAGACACTACTGGAACTCCAAATGGGATCAGGTTCTATGGACAGATGAAACCAAAATAAAGCTTTTTGGCAATAATCACTAGAGGTGGGTTTGGTGCACGCATAGAGGTAGCCCTATGGAAAAGTACTTCATGCGAAGTTCAATATGGTGATGGGTCTGTGATGTTCGGGGCTGTTTTCCTGCCTGAGGATCTGGACATCTTGCTGGGATACATGGCATAACAAATCTATCAAATATCTGAATATCAGAAAGAGTAAAATGGGTCATGGTTTGATCTTCCAGCAGCACAGTGATTAAAAACATACATCAAAACCAACACAAAAATGGTTTAATGACCACTAAGTCAAGATCTTGCCCTGACCATACCAATCCCCTGACTTAAATCTCATAGAAAACTTGTGGGGGAACTGAAGAGGACAGTCCACCAGTGTGGACCTCTGGATCTGGAGAGATTCTGTATGGAGGAATGGTCTCAGATCCTTTGCCATGTATTTTCCCACCTCATCAGTCATTATGGAAGGAGACTCAGGGCTGTTACCTTGGCAAAGGGAGGCAGCACAAAGTGTTGACTAAAAGGGTCCCAATAATTGTGGTACATGTATATTTAACAAAGATATTTGTTTTGGATAAAAAAAACATATATTTGTGTTTGTGTTGTGTTTACAATTGTTAAAAAATATTTTGAGCAAAAGTTCAAAAGGTTGAACAATAAAGACAAATACAGCCTTCTTAGTTCATATTTACCAAAGGTGTCAATATTAGTGGAAGGCACTGTATGTAACTGGTCATCTGCACTACAGCTGCAACTAATGACTGTTCTACACATTAACACTAAATATTTCTAATGGTCTAAAACCATACACACAGCCCCTTTCTTAAGAAAGACACTGCTGTGTACTGACTTGTCCACCAGGCCCTTCTGTTTGAGGATGTGGTAAACCTCAGCTGAGGTAGCCGGGCCTTGGAGCTTCTGCCCATTCAACATCTCCTTCTCCAGCTCCTCGATGCTCTGAGAGCAGATAACACAAATTAATTAAACTGGAAATGTTTGTAACAATCCTAGAAGACATAAGTACAGGTGCTGGTCACTGGCGACGGAGCACCTACCTTTCCTGTTTTAGCAAATGCCTCTGCCACCCGCCGATTGCGGCCGCCATAGCATGTAGTGATGAGGTCGGCCACTCCGCAGCTCTCTAGAAAGGTTGCAGTGGAAACTGAACCATTCTGAGAAAAGAGCTTCGCAAAAGCTATCATCTCCATCAACCCCAAACGGATTACAGCTGCCTTGGTGTTGTCACCACACTGCAACCCATCACAGAAGCCAGCACCTACTGCGACAATGTTCTGCTCCCAACACACAGACACACACACACACACACGCGCACACACACACACACACACACACACACACACACACACACACACCAGTAGCAATGCACAGCACATTACACAACCTGAGTGCAACAGTAACTTAACAATAACTTGGACAGTGATGGAAGTGTGGTACAGTGACTTTCTTATGCATCCATGTAGTTAAAGCAACACTAAGCTACTTCTTGATGTGTGAGTGGCAGAAAGTCCAACACTGAACTCTCAACAACATGTTAAATGCTGAAATTGAGAAATATGGTTGTTTTTTGAAGCATATGTGTGGAAAAATCTAAATCTAAATATCATTAACAGATTCAGAGAATCTGGAGAAATCTACTCAAGGGACAGGACTGAAATCCAAAAAAATTCAGACCCTCAGTCAGTGTGTATGGCAGTAAAGCTATTAGTTTCCTCAGCTCTGTGTGTATGGGAAGTTGTGTGATAGTGTCACATATAGTAGTGTATAGAGATATAATAGATAGTGTACTGTACCTTCAGAGCTCCACACAGTTCCACTGTATCAGCATCATCCACCACCGTAATCCTGAAGTTCGGTGTTTGCAGCAGC
>OMLM01007730.1:10067-41647 GCA_900302695.1 Helostoma temminkii | reverse complement strand
AAATATTCTGCTAACAGCCTATTACTTAGAAGTATTCCAAAACCTCACTTACCTCAGCATCAAGCTATATAAAGTGCATGTCATGCAATTTACATGTGATTCTATTTTCAGTCCAAAGATTGCTTTTATCTACTGGATTATTTTCCTGTTTTTTAATGTATTGCTTTTTCTCAACTTAAATGAAAACTTGCTCTTTATATCTATTTTTAATTTTAAGCAATTTTTTTTTAAAGCTAAACATTTAGATGTGGCAGAAAACAAGGACAGTGAACACCTACACAGCTGGACTTACATTTTCTTGAAGCACTCATTCCATAGATTGTGAAACTATGTGGCATATAATGTGTACATCCTTGTCCTAATTTCCCTGTTTGAATGTGTAGTTGTGTGCAATATGTGTGTGTGTGAGTACATGTGATGGTGGTGAGTCATACAGTTACGGGAAATATGCATGCGTCTGGGCCATCTGGCATCTGAATTATTAAAGGTGTAAAATCTGCAGCTTGAAGAATTCAGACATGGTCCAGCTCTTAACTACACTTATCTCCCCTCACCTGTCAGAGAGAGGGACACTCCTTTCCAAACATCTCAGTGTCTGACCTAGAAATATAATGTGAGCAACTAAGTAGTGTACAGCACTGTCTACTGTGAGTAAACTAGCATTAGGACCGACAGTAGTATCGAGTCGACATGAACACTGTACCATAACCTCACTGCAGCACATCTAAAGAGATTCACACTGCAATGCTACGTCACCACAATCAGAAAGAAACTCCACAGTGTGTGTGACCCAGATACTATACTCACATACGGCTGCACTGCCATATATGTGACCTAGAAACATGCATATGCCTCAACTATTCCCACATAACTGACTCAAGGTATTGCTCTCAGCTATACACGCTGACCTACATCTCACCCAACTTCAGTATTAATGCTTATGATTCACTTAATGATAAATGATCGGCAAAATACAGTTTTGTTAAATCAAGTATTAGGTTGTAAAATCAGCAATACGTTCAAAATGCAATAGCTTACAAATGAACAAACCAGAAAACAGATAACATACATTACTGTACTGTTAATATACTGCCACAGTATAATTATATATATGCATGTAATATCTGGTAGTGATTGTAATTTAGATTGTTTCCAGTGGATTTATGTTTAAACATTTTCCCCCTATTTTCTTTAGCAGCTCAAGGATGCAGTGAGGACTGCAGGAGGGTACCACCACCCAAACCCAAGAGAAACCCCAACACACAATTGAGTGTTTCCTTTGATGAATCTTACATCAAGAGTCATGGAGGCAGCGGGGTTTGCCCTTCTAAACCCCTCCACCATGTCACCTCCCCCTGTGAACGGAACCCCTCACCTCCACAGAGTGATGAGAGCCCTACAGATGACTGTGAAGATGAACCTGTCTACATAGAGATGGGTGGAATTGATGTTGGAGCACGAGAATCGTTGAAGAGTGAGGATGAAGAGCAAGGAGAATCTGTGTATGAGGAGATGAAGTACCCAGCTCTGGATGATATGGAGTACCGTACTGACCCTGTGGGATGTCGCTCTGCATGCCCCACCCCAGCACCTTATGATCCTGAACCTCTCAGTCGCTGTTCTACACCTCGAAACATTCCTCTCTGTGACATTCCTGCACCCTTTCCCAATTTACTCACCCATCGCCCTCCATTACTGGTGTTCCCACCGGCACCAGCTCAATGTTCACCCAACTCCGATGAATCTCCCCTCACCCCTCTAGATGTAACTAAATTGCCTATGCTGGACCAGTCCTACAGCAAATCGCCAACATCCTCCTCTGAGCCACCCTCCTCTGCACACATCCGCAGGGAGCTCACTGCAACCCCAACCCTGACTATATCTGGACGGTCTTCTGCACCTCCTCTACCCTGTACACTCTACAAATCTTCTTCCTCATCCTCCTATCAGCGCAGCCACTCTGCTTGTCCATCGCCAGTCAGCATGGGCCGCTGTCTTACCCCTCTGAGCCTCATGCGTACACCTCCCTTTGACGCTCCCATGCCATTCCCTGGGGGTCTGCCACGGAGTGCCTCTGCCACACCTCATGGCAAAGGCTCACCACCTCAGGATGGTGTGGGTCGATTACACGGCTCTATGCAGAATGTGTCAACAGGACGTTCACGGACACCCACCAGTCCACTAGATGAACTTACCAACCTGTTCACCACAGGCAGAAACATGCTGAAGAAAAATGCCAGTGGCAGAAAATCTAAAGAACCTGGAGAAAGTAAGTAACAAACACATAACACGTTTGTCTTTTTGGAACGTCATAAAGCAAAGAACAGCTTTTTCTTACCTTCTAGGTACAAATCTTTATTTCATAAGAGATACTTAGTTAAAAGATTTAACAATATGGCAACCTTATAAGATTGGATATGAGCTACAAAGAAGACAACCTTGAATGCAGTGGTAACATCCTAAACTATCTAAATGCATAAATACTTACAGTATGCTAAATACTCTGGAGCAGATACAAGTTGTTTTCAGTTCCTTAGTCAGTAATACAGTAGTATATTTATCTAACATTTATTTGGGCTAACATGTTTATGTGAAATTAGGAGCCTGTGCTGAGCATGCATCACTCTTACAGTACCATGTTTGTGGTGCTCTCTGCAACCTTCCATGTATTTAATCTAGACCCAGCAAGCCAAGTTTGATACAGATCGTATGATTTAATCTGAGAGGATTACGAGGCTAAAGCGAACAGCAGGTCCCTCAAACCTACTCACGGCATTAGGCCATCAGGCAGCATTACTTTAAAATATGTAAACATCATGTTTAAATACAGATAGCCAAGCCAAAATACTGATGCAACTGTGGAGGAAAACATCGTCTACGCAAGATGACATAGGTGTAGTTACAAGGCATGTTACAAAGCATGCAATATTTATGAATGCTTTCATATATACAATGTGGTGTTAGCAGTCACAAATTAACATTGTCATTCCCATGCATATGCACTCATTTTATTAGTTTTAACATCACCACATTAAGCTTGAACATTTTGAAATAAATGTATTTGCAAATGAAATTTAATTTGATCACTACATAAGGTGTCCAAAATAATAAAGTAATTATAATTTATGTCACTAATAAATAAATAATAATATTGAGTCTGGATTTATTTAAAATGAGGTCTGACATAGAGTTTAACTCCATCTTCCTCTCTGCTACACCCCTCTTCACAGTTGAACTGTACAATCAAAATAATTAAAAAATGAAGCAAAAATTAATAATGAATGCAGGTATGATCCAAAACAGATTTATTCAAGCACATTTTGTACATAAATCAAAAATTAACTACAAAGAGCCCACACATCCATCCTTACTCAACGCTCTTAGCAACTACAACATAGCAACAGTGGAAGGAGGAGAAATCCCTGATTCTTATTTGCAGATTCCCTCCCCATAGCTAATGCAGCCAATCACAGCTCAGGGCATGCCAACTACAACAGAGCAGTAAGCTCTTGATTGGGATAGCTGTGGCTCTGAACTCAAATCTACATCTGATCAGAGGATTTCACATTCTCTTTTCTGTCCAATTACTTCATACTCGACTTCTGATAAAGCCAATCAGGTAGCTGGGGATAGGAAGCTGAGAAGCTGAGTTTATGATTTTTGCTGTGCTGATTTTACTAATAAATATTATTTTTGTTGGTGTATACATATGCCAGTTGGTGCATATCTGTTTAATCATGTAATTATTATGCATTACCAAATATAGTACAGTGAATGGAGGTTAATTTCTTTCTCATTCTGAGGCAATAGAGGCAGCAACAGCTAGCCTGACCCACTTACCGTCTGGATAATCACCATACTTACTGTCTTACACGTGCACACATGCATCTGTGCACACACATGCATCTGCACACACTCCACAGCCATGTATGACACATGTTGGCATAAGAAGGGATACTTATGTATGGTAATAGACATTAAAGCCTCAAAATAAACCACATGGAGGCACAGCCTGCATGGACATATACTGGACATATGGACTTTTGTGTCTAACTGCACCTTGAATGAGTGAAATTCATACTTGCTAAACAAGAGCATCAATCATGATGGCATTTGCACTTTGTTTTGTATATTTTAATGTATAAGAGGACATTAATGTGACAAAATGAAGTCTTAACTGCAGATATGAATTAAATTAAAAAAATACTAATGTGTAAAAAACTGAGCATAAATCTGCTGCCTGTTAGCCCACATACTGTACTGACTCATCTTACTCCAGTGGTTTCTAGCACCTGCTTCATTGACAATAGTGACACCTAGAGGATATTTGATAGTAGTGCAGAAGATTGCAGCAGAAAATATTTTTTGCTAAGTACTTTTTCACGAACATGCAGTTATATTTTGAATAATAGTAATGATAAAAACTGAACAAATGCCAACTAGAAAAGACGGATGTTAGAATCAATATATTTTATTGTTTTTTCCTTTTCTTTCCTTCTTATATAGGTGAATCCAAAAGCAAGTCTCACAGTGAGTCCAAGCGTGAAGGCAAAGAACGCCACAGCCACAGTCATGGTCATAGTAAGGAGTCCAAGCGAGACTCCAAGGAGCGCCACAGCAAGGAGTCTTCTCACCGCAGAGATAGAGATAGGGACAAAGACAAAGATAGAGGGAACAACAAGGTAGAGCAACTGCCCCACAGATGCAACAGTAAAGATCGTAGCAGTGGAGAAGCACCGTCTGTTCGCAGAGACAGCAGGGACCATGGCTGCAGCAGTGTAGAGCCCATCCCTGTGAGACGGGACTCAAAAGACAGGGGCTGCAGCTCCTTAGATCCCATCCCTTTGATAAGAAGAGACTCCAAGGACAGAGGAGTCAGCAATGGCGATCTGATACCAAGGAGAGACAGCAAAGATCGAATGGAGTTGTTGCTAAGGCAAGATAGCAAAGACAGAGCGAGACTTCTAGATCAGCCACCTGAATTGTTACCAAGACAAGACAGTAAGGAAAGGGCAAGAAACAGTGTAGACTCTAGATATGAAAGCAGAGACAGACTGCTGGATCAGCCACCTGAGCTCTTACCCCGACAGGATAGCAAAGAGAGAGCCAGGAGTAGTGTGGACTTAAAGCACGAAAGCAGAGACAGGCCACCGGAGCTTCTACCCCGACAGGAAAGTAAAGAAAGAGCTAGAACTGGAGCAGAAAATAAGCTTGATAACAAAGATCATTATCCTGATTTGTTACCCAGACAGGATAGCAAGGAAAGAGCAAGGAATGACATGGAACATAGACATGAAGGCAGAATAGACCAACCACCTGAGGTCCTACCACGACAAGAAGGACAGAGAAGCAGCAATAGCAAGGACAAGACTGGCTACAGCTCTGACTCCAAGCATGAAGGAAGAGATCGAAGCTTGCACAATGGAGGAGATGTTCCTCCTCCAACTCTGCCCAGGCAGGACAGTAAAGATCTGAGCAGAACTGGCCTTGAGATTAGACGGGATAGCAAAGACAGAAGTCTAAATGGCTCAGAACAGCATCATTTTGATTTGAAGAACACCAAGAGCCCCTCTGCAATGGACTATAGGTGTGATAGCAAAGACAGAGTATACAGAGCCGAAGGCACACCCCGACGGGATAAAAGAGCAAATTACAGCATAGACCAATCAAAAGCACAAGAGAGGAATGGCAGCACAATGTCAGGCCAGCATTCATCCACAACAACACCCACTCACCATGGGAGATCATCTGGTAGCCCACCGATGCCCATGGGAATTGGAAATGGTGAGGGTTAAGATCTTAAATTCAGAAACTAATATTGATTATTAACTGTTGATTTTAAATTGTGGTATACATTGCAACTTAAGCATACCCCTGAATAACTAAAATATGTGATTTGTACTATTTTTGTTCCTTTTTAGATCTGAAAGCACTACCGAAGTATGGCCGTTCGCCTTCTATGCCTACTAATCCCTCACCAATGGGAACTCCACAAAGGAGAGCATCAGAGACACATCATAGTCAGGTATGCACATTTCTTTGTTGTTGTTTACCCATATGATT
Source organism: Helostoma temminkii (assembly GCA_900302695.1). NCBI lineage: Eukaryota > Metazoa > Chordata > Actinopteri > Anabantiformes > Helostomatidae > Helostoma > Helostoma temminkii. The sequence continues at coordinate 35,584 of OMLM01007730.1, read as the reverse complement.
CTTCACATTATTATGATTATTGCAGTCCTAAACTATATGAATACACAGGGTAGACACAAGTTAATGCATTGACTCTGTCCCTCAGATGCCCCAAATGCCGTGGATATGTGGAGACACCACCATGCTAGAACAGATAGAGAGGAAACGCACCCTCTGCAAGGAGATCCGCTCTAGACAGCATCCACATCTGCAGAGATCTCTGGAGAGGCCTCCTCCTCCAGACAGGAGTGAGGACAGGCACCAGGAACGGAATCAGTGCAAGCAAGAAAGTGCATCTGTCCTCCCAGGCTGGGGGAAAAGTGGGGCCAAAAAGATCCGTCCTCCCCCTTACCCCACACAGACAACTGTATTCTGGGACACGGCCATCTGACAGTAACAACACACTTTTACTCTTCCCTGCCACACCCCCAAATTACCTACTCCCTCTTTCATCTGGGTTGTACTGATTCTTCCCTGCAACATCAGGAATGTCAGGAAAGCCTGTAAGAACACTGGGGGGATGTTACTGATGTCAAAGGACAATAGTGGTTACCATAGCAATATTTCTGCTTGTTCAGGTTGTCATGTTTTCTTATCATCACTCTTGATATTTGATATTTTTCTATTTCCTGTGACTGGATTCTTGTAATATAATTAGTAGAATAGATATTTGATTAATAGATATTTTCTAAATGAGATGGGGATTAAAATCTGCTTCAATTATGTATAGTAGATGTAGATGCAATCTAATGTTTGTTTTGATGTTATTTTTGTTTTGATTATTTTACATTTGAAAGCATAATTTATCAATATTTGTACTGTAGTAGCATAATTTTCTTATGCCCAACTCTTTTCTTTGTGCTCAAAAGCACTAAAATGAATGGACTATTCAGTTATGTCTAAATATATATACTTTGCATTGTCACTGTTGTATTGTAAGTTGAGGAGTTAAAGTCAATGTGCTTTAGATTCCAGCGCCCTCCATGCCTGGTCCAGTGTGTTGTAGAATGTACAACATTTGGTCCTAGTACAGAAACAGGAAACTCTGTGTGCTTCAGTTTGTATATTACAGTAAGAAGCTGTGTAGTCACTATGTCAAAGCCTTTTGAAGCGGTTGAATCGTTTTATAGGTAAATCTGTTGGCTGGCATGTTGCAGAAGACAGAGCAAGTGTGAAATGTTTCTGATGTATTCTAAGATACATTATGAGGGTGGGATGTGGGGGTAGTAAATTAGAACATACATTATAAACAGTATAATTTCCAAAACCAGCCAAAGCCTGTAAAAGTGAGACATGGGTGTGGTTGCACTTTGGACGTTTGGTTATATGAAATGGTGTTGGTGATAAAAGCTGGCGAGTATTAGTGTCCTTACTTTGCCATACACACTGACAGAACCATGACATAGTGTAAATACTTGATGCCGACGACCAGCCTGTACAATCAACACCTTCGCTTTTAGAACATTTCTTAATTTTACTGCAAATTATAATAGCCATATGCACTTGTTTAAGAAATAACTTTCAAGATTATGCTTATATATATTTTTTTGAAAATGTTAGGAGTAGTGAGATGTGCCATGTAAGTTACTTTATTGGCTGGGAGGTAAAGCCGCAGGAGATTGGCTGTGTGTGACACACAGTCATCAATGATTGGTTGTCTCTGACAATATTCCCAATTCAATTGGCTGGCAACCATTTTAGAGATCAAATCATTTAAGGACCTATAACATGGCAACAGCTCTAAACCAGTCTAAAGAACAGGGGTTGCACAAGGGCCTACACAGGCTTTGTAAGAAAAACTGCACTACCCATCATCTTCTGTCACATTTAATCAGACCGGTTGCATTCAAGTCCATCTCCCTCTGCTCTCTCCCTCTACCTCAACCTCCTGCTTACATCAACAAAATTGCACATTTAAATGCAATGTGAACATTGCCAAAATAGTATGGGTTTGACAAATGAGCTAACCCTCAAAGTGCAAGTGCTGTACCCCCTCTCTGGTGAGAATTACTGCTGCACAGGTCCCTCTGTGTTTTACCTGTATGTATGAGTGAGGGAGAGAGCTGTGTGTGTTTATGTGTGTGCCAAGCTACACTGTATGCAAGTTGAATCTTTCAAAATGATTGTTTTAAGACATTCACTTTGCCCTATCCATGATGTTGGTGGGTGGAGGTTGGAAATGTAATAATGATGATGTACAATCTTTTTGTGTGTATAAACGTGCACTGTGAAAAGGTAGAGAGAGCACCACACTGTCAGAGTCCTCTGTCTTATTGCACTGAGTGTTCTCTTGTTTTGCGTAATAAAAAGGAAAAAAACATGTTTGAGGAAAAAAAGTACTGTATTCTGATTGTCACTTGGGTTCTGTTGAGAGAAATAAATAAATATGGAAATTATTATTCTCCAATCTGTGGAGTTTTGTCTGCAAGTTGTAGTGTTTTACTTTTAATTGTTATACTAAACTCAGACTGTTCAAACTTTTACAAGCACTTTAATTACAAAAGGTCTTTTGAATACGTCTGGTGAGTATATTCTTAATGTACAGGAGCAGGATCATTATTAAATACAATAATTTTATAATGACAATTAGCACCATGTTAAAATAATTACAGAGCAACAGCAATATTGAACAGATTGTTCAGGTAGGAAGGTAACAATGTATACAACAGAGAGCCACATTTTTGTCTTTGTCTTTTTTTGTTTCCAAATATAATCCACATAACCACAGTGGTAATCAGAATTAGTTTGTGAAAACTGAATGGCTTAATATGGGTTGCCATAAGATCCCATAATATTGTTGCTTAATATGGGAGGCAGACATGACACTGACTGGCCTTGTGTCGCTGTTGGTCAGCTGCTTTAATGGTGCCAGGCATTGGTGTGATAAACTGCTCGGACTGATTCACAGTAGTCAGCCAAAAACTGTAGAGGTTGGCAAAGTAGTGACAGGAGCCTCGTGCACCCTGGCACTCTATGAAAGGGTGAGTTCTGAAATCCTTAAGGCAGCTACCAGAAGATGTCAGAGACTGGCCACCGCCTTCATCACCTGCTCCTGTGTGCTGAATACAGGAAGACAGCAGGTACAAAATCAGTGACCTTTAAAGCTTTTTTCCTTCATAAACACAATTAAACTTTTTATTATACTAACCAAGAGAATAGAGTACCCTGTCCACAAACTTCTCCAGCCACGTGGGCATGCAGGAATTGTGTGAGCTTGGCTGTGAAAAGCCACTGCAGATGAAGTTGTCTCACACACAACGCAGCGGCTGATGTGGGAGATAATCTCCTGGTTAAAGAGTGGCATCATGGGTATGGAAGCAGTGGTGGAGAGCCAATATGATTTGTCATTGCGACTAGAATAGTGACAGGCTGCTTGGTTGCAGTAAGAGAAAGGCATGGTGGAGAAAACACGTAAGCAAGAGCCAGCCTGGCCTAAATAGACATGAGGAAAAAAAAGAGGAAAATGATAAAATAAGACAGAGAAACAAGTTTTTTATACTTCCTTGACAACAGTAACCAAAAAAAATCACCTTATGCAGATTCTTACCCAGATCTTGTGTGTGAGCCTTCTCTTGTCCCTCAAGGTAGACCAGACTGTAACCCACCCAAAGATGACTGCTGCCTTCAGGGCACTGAGGCACCTCAACTGACTGACTGTGAATTACCAAAAGGAAGCCTGACCTTTGGAACCAACTATAGCCTGGTGGACCTGGATCACCTAGTGGACCTGGGATGCCTGGAGGATGGATGGATTTGAACAAGAAGAAAAATGAAAACCCATTTCTCAAATTTCGCAATTGTGGTGTTTTTATGTGCATAACAAATGTAATTTATTTAGTCTAGTAAACAGTAGTAACATTAGGATTGCAGTAACTTGATGTGAGTATTAACCTTGGGGTCCAGGAAACCCTGATTGACCAATATCTCCTGGGTTTCCAATAGCACCGTCAGGACCAGGAGGACCTGGTATGCCAGGGAGGCCCACAGATCCAACAGGACCTTTCTCTCCTGGTACACACATAAACAAATAGATATATACATGTATTTATTTATTTATTGCATATTTTTTCACATTTACATGATTCAGATCATCAAACAAACTTTATTATTACACAAACATAACAAGAGAAATACAAATTGCAATTTTTACATGATGACTTCAAGAGATTTTAAGGAGAAAAGCTGTCCACTGCTCTGTGTGAAAAAGTAATCATCCAGTATGTCATTAAAGAACCCAGAACAACATCTAATAAACTGCAGGCCTCACTTGCCTCAGTTAAGGTCAATGTTAATTATTTAACAATAAAAAAGAGACCGGGCAAATATGACATTCATGAGAGAGTTCCAAGGTTAAAGTCACTGATGACCAAAAAGAACACGAAGGCTAATCTCACATTTGTCAAAAAAACATCTTGATTATCCCCAAGACTTTTGGGCAAATTTTCTGTGGACTGATGAGACAAAAGTTTTATAAAAGTTTTTTGGAAAGTGTTTATCCTGTTACATCTAGCATAAAACTAACTCATTAACAATATAATTTCGTAAAAATAACATCATATCAACAGTCAAACATGGCGGCAGTGTGATGGTCTAGGGCTGCTTTGCAGCTTTAGGACCTCATCAAGGTTCAGACTTAAATCCGATTGAGATGCTGTGGCATTTAAATTTAATAAATATGCCAAAAAAATCAGGAAGGGAATTTCACAGCACTGTATACTAAAAAGCTATTAAACACTCTTGCCTTTACGTCCTGGAGTCCCAGGTGGACCCACATCGCCAGGGAGTCCCTTAGAACCTGGGTAACCACGTGGTCCCTGAGGACCAAGTGGAGCGTACCCTAAATTAGCAGGGATGGAATCACCACGAGCACCTTTGGGACCTGTGCAAAACATAATCCACTGATGATGTCCTAGTAACATTTACAACATCTTTAGCATTCATCATTCCAGTAGTGCTGAATTAATGAAAATACATCTCATTTTATCTAAATGAATGTTTTCCACCTGCCTCGTACTTCAATTTTTTGTCATAATCCACAGAAAAAAAAAGCATAAAAAACTGCCAGTCACCTGTATCTCCAGGTGGGCCAGTTTCTCCCTTGAGGCCCCAAGGCCCAGGAACCCCTTGCTGACCTTTTGGTCCTATGGGACCCCTGGGACCAGTGGAACCCTTCTCACCTATCAAAGTGCAGTAAATACTTTAAGTATTGAAAGTGTAAACAAGTGAATGGCACTTGCACTGCCATTTACCTTTTAGTCCTTTATAGCCAGGATAGTTCTGAGATCCTGGAGGTCCTGGGAAGCCTCTATCTCCCTTACGGCCTGGTAACCCAGGGAGGCCACTTGGTCCTGGGTCTCCTTTAGAGAAAACATTGCTACCTGGAGGGCCCTGTTTCCCAGGAGGACCTAATAGCCCAATGCAAAATCCAAGTTTTTGACAGATATAAAAACACAATTCCATGGTTAAAAATTAACATGTGTACAGAGTCTCTCTCCTTTTTTAAACATGGTCCCACAAGGATGGAGACAAATATAGAGAAACATACAAGTAGCCAAGCACACACCTGGTTGTCCTGAAGGTCCTTCATATCCTACATCTCCGTAGGGTCCTGGAGAAGACGAACAGCATCCTTTGACAGGGTAACCAGGTTCACCTGGTAGGCCTGGAGGACCTGAGGGAAGAAATACACAAAACTATAAAACTTATATCACAGTATATAGCTTATGAATGAAATCATAATTAAAATACCAAACTCTAACATAATATTAGGGCAATATTTATAAATTATTAGCCTGTTTGAGACAAACAATCGCATTTTAAAACTGTAAATAAATATAGATTTCTCTCCATCCATTTTAATTTGTACAGTTCATGCACTACTGATCATTATATGATACCTGTGTCACCAATTGGGCCCTTCTGGCCTTTAGGTCCAGGTATAGTCGCTCCTGGAGGCCCTGGTTGGCCCTTGATACCTTTGGCTCCAGGAAAACCATATGGTCCTTGAGGGCCAGGAATATCTATGCCTTGAAATAATAAATTAGTACAATATGGTCATGTTCACTCATGTATTGAGTCATTTTGTTATGATTCAAGGTAATAGAAAATAATATACAGGGGTTCAGATGACACTGAACTTGCTTAGCAGACACTTTTACTTTATACTGTACAAAATACCAATCAATACCAAGCACCATAAAAGACATGCAAATAAATGTTCGCCTTTAAATTAAGCCTTTAAATTTTATCATCTTACCACTTGCTCCCTTCACCCCCTTTGAACCTCTAAGTCCATCCAATCCATCCAGACCTGGCGGGCCTGGGGGTCCTAATGTAAGTTCACAAACAACATAATAATGATCTTGAGTCTTTGTCACTCAAAAAAGCACACCAATTTCAGATTTTTTTTTATTTTCAGTACATGTTTTCCCTTTCTTTGTGTATCTTCAGAAATATAACAAATAAATAAATAAATACAGCCTGTATTATAAACCCACTGTCCATATCTAACACATTGCTAACTTTCTTCGTACACTGGCAGCCACATTTGAAAACAGAAAAGACAGACACAAGGTAAGATGGTAGCTAGTACTAGTCAAAACAAGATACTTAGTGAATAATGCCGTGTTGCTTATCCAGAGAAGCAACAGGCATTATGCTAGTACCTGGAGGCCCAAAGGGGCCAGGTGGGCCTGGTGGTCCCAGACCTCCACTATCACCTGGACTACCTGGAAATCCTGGGAGGCCAAATGGGCCACGAGGCCCAGGTAATCCTGTAGACACACACATGTACATAAATACAAATCACAAAATTTTTTATTTTATGAAGAAATAAATTATTTAAGTCTTATCTGATAACCACCTGGTTCTCCAAGAGTTCCTGGTTCCCCAGGGATGCCAAGTTGTCCAGGCTGTCCCCTTCTTCCATTGGGTCCTGGGTCACCTGGATCTCCTGGACTCCCTCTAGGTGCTGGAGCAAATGTTTTATGTATATAAATTAATTTCTATTTGCAAGTGCAGTGACTTGGTTTATTTAGTGTAGGAAACTGATGAATCTTGTTCCAACCAGGATCAAGTGAGATTTTCTCATTTGAAGAAATTATGAAGGTTTCCAGTCCAGTGTGACATTTATTAACTCACCACTGAGTCCATCCTCTCCTGGCAATCCTTTGGCTCCAGGTGGACCAGGTTGTCCATAAGAAGGTCCTGGTTCACCTGAAAGAGATTTGTACAAATGTGCTCAGGTTTAGTCAGAATGAATCCTGTAGTGACTGTGTGTATAACAATGTTGTATAATCTTGCTGTACAAACATTTTCTTCCCAAAATGAAATCAGCTCCTGAATACATGTCAGACTAACATCCTGTCTAAGGACTCACCCTTTGGACCAGTATATCCTGGCAGCCCCGGGATACCCATTTCTCCAGGAGGCCCTGGATCTCCCTGTAATAGACATCAGTGTATTAAATAAATATACATATATAATATAAATAAAGAAAGAAATAAGGTATTAGACAACAAAGATGCTTAAAATTGAGCTCACACAGTTGTCACTAAATTGTGTAAACAAGTTCAACGTGTACCGAATCTCCACTATGCCCAAGATATCCCTTTTGACCTGGTAACCCCTTGATTCCAGGGTACCCAGGTGACCCTGGTATTCCTGCCCTTCCTGGAGCACCGATGGTACCCTTAAACCCTGGTGGACCTGGCCATCCTTCTGGTCCTGGATCACCTGGCATTCCCCTTGCACCCTTAGGTCCTGTAAGTATTCACACTCTATAGGTGAAAAAACTAAAAACTATGATGTTCAATAAATATGTCAATTAAGTAACAACTTTATTGCCTGCAAGTCCTTTATGGCCCGGTTGCCCCCTCCTTCCTGTAAATCCTGGTGGTCCTTTTGTTACATTTATTATTGATGATGGTCCTGGTTCTCCTGGGGCGCCCTGTAAACCTGAAAAGACACAAATTTGAGAGTTTTTTAAAAAGCATATCACCCTCTACTTTGCAACACAAATACAGATATTGTACTATATGGGACACTAAAACTGAAAATCAAATTGAATAAAATTTTTATTGACTTAAGAATTTACCTTAATGACAATTTTTTTAATATAGGTTATAGTTTCTGAATACTAGCATCAAACCACTATTTTAGGCCTTTAACATAAAGTGTCCTGATTACATTTGCGGGGCCTGAGACATCTTTTCAAATTATATATTTATTTAATTATTATTATTTAATTATTTATATTTATTATTGTTAAACTACATTAGATTACAGCATCTGACAAAACTGAGTATTGCTACAGTATCTTAGTGGTGTGTACAGACAGATACAGACTTACCTTTATTACCAGACAGTCCCCGTATTCCTGGCTCACCTGGGCGACCATTAAGGCCTCTCTCTCCTGGTAAACCTCTGGGTCCTGGGGGTCCAGGATGACCTGGCAAATCTCTTGCCCCAGTCCTTCCAGGGTACCCCCTCTCACCTAGATGAGTTGAAGAAAAATCGAATTTACACCCAGACAGACTAGTGTATATATATACACAACATTTTCAACATGAACTATATTTCACTCTAGACTTTTAGGGGAGTGTGGAGCCCAATCAGTCACCTTTTTGTCCTGGCAAGCCATTACTTCCATAATCTCCAGGGGAGCCAGAGCTGCCGCTTGGTCCAGTTGGGCCTGGCAAACCTGGAGGACCAGGGAAACCTTGAGGCCCTTTCCGTCCATGACCAGGTGGACCTATATCTCCCTTTAAACCCTTCTGACCAAGGTAACCTATGCAATATTATACAATTAAATATGAGAAATGTGTTAATGGATAGTTAAATAGGGGTCACACAACAAAACATGCATGAATATTTTCCAGTTTTAATTACCACAAACATCAAACCTTTTTAAGGGACATCAAAAATGACCACAACACATTTATAATGTTGACTTCTACTGCTGTGTAGTCACCTGGCTCTCCTCTCAATCCAGGATTTCCTGGAAGCCCTGGAGGACCTGACAGCCCACTCAGTTCGCACAAGGTACAGTTTGGGCCTGGGGGACCAGTGGCACCAGGGTCACCAGTGGTTCCTGGAGCTCCTTTACTACCTGGTTGTCCAGGATGGCCTTGTATGCCTAGAATTTAAAAGAACTAATGGTCAGCAAATTCCAGTATACAGTTGAGAATATGAAGGGCACCATCAGTACCCTTGCAGGTTGTTCTCTATAGTTTTAGTAAATATAGACTACATTAATAAATAAATGACCTGGCAACCCTGGAAACCCGCGAGGTCCAATTGATCCCACAGCCCCAGGGTGACCAGGTGGGCCAGTAGGACCAGGAGTGGCAGAGAGAATATCTCCTGGAGCACCCTTTCTGCCTGGGGGTCCTGGTAGCCCAGGAGGGCCTTGAGGGCCATCCAAGCTAATCCCAGTGGGACCAGGTTCACCTGGATCTCCTTGTAAACCTACATGTCCTTTAGCAAAAATGACAATAAATAATAAACAATAAACTTACAATCCCCCTAACTGTATTTAAAAAAAACATATTCAAAAACTGTATGCAATTTAAAACATTTTATAGAGCCATTACCTGGTGGTCCAATCCCTCCAGTTTTACCATCATCACCTTTCATGCCTTTAGGGCCTGGGGGCCCTGGAGGTCCTGAAAGGCCATCTCCTCCTGGCTCACCTGGAATACCTATAAAGGAAGTCAAAAGTTAAATTGCAACATGGGCCAACAATTATTGAAGGTTCATAAACCTTGTTATTTCTTTCACTCTTTCATGACTCAATATGTCAAACCGATTATTCTGCTATCAATGTTTGAGTTAACATCTTATAAATACACCCCCTATGGTAATAACTCTGTGTACATTCAATGTAAGTAACTTAAAACGCTGGAAGACAGTGATGAGACACTTAGATTTTTCTTTAAACTGGCCTACAAACCAGTGGATACAGTACATACTTTTCTGAGATATGGTAACACCTGTAAGACTTACCTGGTGAACCTGGCTCGCCCTTTGGACCAGGTAACCCAATTATATTTTCATGACAGCATTCCTCTGTTTCACCTTGTGACACAAATATAGAAATTGCTTTTAAAACCTTGACATCTGACTACATTTTTCAACAAACAAGTTAGAACTGAGAGTCTGTGAATTTAGTCCAGTCTCTTACCCGGAGGGCCCTGTCGTCCAGGAATTCCTGGAGGCCCTGGATGCCCCTGATTTCCTTTAAGTCCAGGTGTTCCTGGATGGCCTTGAAAACCAGGACCTGGGGGACCTGCAAGCCCTGGAAAACCTTTGGGTCCAGGTAACCCAGAGTTGCCTTTGGGACCAGGTAATCCTGCATATCCAGCACCCTGAAAAATATCACCTAATACCATTACTGTGGAAACAAAAAAGGTGCAACAAAGTGGAACTTTCTTTTACCAGCACAGTACAATTAACCAAATCTTAACCATCTCTTCTATGAATTAGATTAATGTCAAATGTGCACACTCACAGGTGGTCCAGGATCTCCAGGAGGGCCAGGAGGGACATCCAGTCCTGGTCTACCTGTTGCTCCGGGAGGACCAGATTCTCCAGGGAATCCTTGATCACCCTTGGCACCTTTCAACAACATAAATCAAGTGTAGGTATTAGGCTATAAATGTCTTTGTCAGAAGCAGACAAACCAAGCTTAATTTTCATGTGTGAAAAGTTGAGATAATGTTTCCAAAAAATATATGAAAACTGGATAAGGTGGAGCACACTAGTCGCCAGATGCTTTCAGCAGGTCACATATCTCCCCAAAAAATGCTATTCATTGTTTCCATGATAGTTATGCATTGTATTTGTATTGCATTTGGTGAATTGAGTACTCATATTGTATTAGTACTGTACTGACTCAGTAAAAGTGCCAATACACAATGTAAAAATGCTCCATTCACTGTAAAAAAAACAAAAAAAAACTTTAAGCCTACCTACAGATAACTACCCTATGACTCAGATGAAAAATTGCCATGAGTGTGTATGGAATTGGGTTGTAAAAAAAACATGTTAAACAACACAGATGTTTCATACTTTGGATTGGATATTTTCCATGAAAAACATGGTAATTCCTACGTGTGTCCAAACATTTAACTGGTAGTGTACTTTGGATAATAAATTACAAAAAATATTCTGGGTTATTATTATTATTATTAGTGAGAAGTCATTGACACAGTGACTTGTGCAAGGACTGGAGTAACTGGGGATTGGACACCAATGCTACAGTTAGTGGGCAAGCTGTTCAACTTAATTTGCATATCAGATATACAATTTTGTGTTTTATATGTTTGATCATTTTATCAATTTGGACTTCAAACAAATATTTACACAGATCAGGCATAACCACCTGTACAGTCTAATGCAATCCAATACAAAAAGCTCTGCCGTGAATTGTACACAAGTTAAAATTTTTCAGTTTTTAAGTTGAAACAGTCAGAAATGTGATAATTCTACTACATGTGCATTATTAAGGTCATTATTGGGGGTGGAGTTGTACTGAAGTACATTAGGTTAAGAGGTGTCTTTAATGTTTTGGCTTCCCTATGTATATTAATGAGGGGTTTACAACATGAAAGAAAAAAAGCATTAAATAACATAAAATCTAAAATCTACACAAACTACATCTAAATTGTACTTAGGTACAGTACTTAACACTGATTGTGTTTCACTCTAAAGCATTTTTAAATGCTCTGCCTGTGCTGGCATATGTGGTTTTAACTTGCTTGTGTTTTGCTCTGAGTTTTGGAGTTAACAGATACTTACCTTTAACATCTACCACAAAAGAATCACCTTTCTGACCCTTTTGTCCCTTTACACCTCCAGTTCCTGGAAAACCCTGCAACAAAATATCAATTTAATGTATTCACCCCCTTGGATGTTTCACATGTTTATTGACATTATAAATCAATCATAGTCAATATAAGTTTGTGACTTTGACAAAAAAAATCAGAAAAATACCTCATTAAAGGTAAAGTGAAAACAGGTTTCTACAAAGTAATGTCAATTAAAACAAATATGTAAGGTGAAATCAGTGTTTGCATTAATATTTATCCCTTTTAAAATGACCTAATCCACCAGAGGCCCACATATTTGGTGCTAATAGTCCCACAATTAGTGAAATGGGGATCACCTGAGTGCAGTGAATGTGTCTCAAGTTACTGCAGTACAAAAACACAATTGTGTCTGGAAGGTCCAGTCACTGGTTAATCAGTATTTCAGCTTCCATTACACCACAAACACCTTATATTGACCATGATTGATTTATAATGTCAATAAAAGTGTGAAACATCCAAGGAGAATTCTTTTTATAGACACTGTATGTTCTGTCTTTACTTGTGGTCCTCTTTGCCCCACATCTCCTTTCAGTCCCAGGTCCCCCCTAATTCCTTTAGTTCCTGGTAACCCTGGAGGTCCTGGATGTCCAGGTGGACCAGGGGGGCCTATGCTTCCAATACCAGTCCTACATTCACATGCCCCTGGGCAACCTGTAGGTGACACAGATACCAAAATTGTGTGACTGTGGTGCACCACAATTACATCTCTCACCCACATATACAGAAAATTATACAACAGAACATCACAGATTTATTTCTATCTCTGTGTTCACTTTCTAGACATTACCGGAGGATGTTTAGTGGTCAGTATGCAGAGTAATTGTGTTTGGGAGATTAGTTACAGTAATTTACTCAATGAATCACCTTTAATTCCTTTAAGCCCTTTGCTCCCAGTTGGTCCTTTGGGTCCTGGGTCACCAAGATCACCAGGGTAACCAGGCTCACAGTAGTAATCTGGGGGACCAACCAGTCAAAAATATCAAAAGAAATTACATTACATTACATACAACATTTGACTTTTTTGATCAGAAGTAATCACTTACCTCCACATCCTAATCAGACCCCATCATTTCAATGATCCCATACATACAAAAACACACATGAACAAAGTAGTCTTATGATACATATGACACATAATCAAACAATGGAAGCATAATTGTTATATTAGTTTAATTAATTTTGTGTTTAACAAGCAGTGATTACAGATATACCTGGAGGACCTGGGAGGCCTTGAACACCTTTTTGACCGGGGAATCCTTTTTGTCCCTTAAGTCCTGGTAACGGATTGATTTCAAAGTTATTAAAGGTTCCTGGCTCTCCCTTGTAGCCTTTCAGACCAGGAGGCCCTCTTGGACCAGGCAAACCCGGCTCCACTGGAAAGGCATGCGAGATCAAGGTCAAGGTCAAGGTCCAGAAGCTTTATTGACATTCCAACCACATATAGCTGACGCAGTACATAGTGAAATGAGACAACGTTTCTCCAGAACCATGGTGCTACATAGGACAGTAACAAGACAGAACATAAAGCTGAGGACTCCTAAGTTGTCCTAGCCACATAAAGTGCATCCTGTGAAACCTAGTGCAAACAGTGCTAGAACAAAAAAGTGCAGACAGACATCTGAAGACAAAACAGAACACAGAACACAAAACAGCAGCGACCAGTAACTGAAATGTACAATGTACATCTGATGTACCGTAAAACAATAGTGGAAATTATGTGCAAAAACAGCAAGTTGAAATGATTTTGTGCAGAAAACAGCATGTAAACATTAAACATGAAGCACAAGACAAACTATTATCAAGTTTTTATAAGAGAAACACAGACTGTTGTTTTGAAGCAAAGATAGAACAAAATGTTTTGGGTTGAGGGCTCATAAAGCCAGGAATGTTAGGAATGTCATTTTCACTGATAGTACCCTACTATACTTAAAGGGTCATATTGTCATGATTCAAGTCTCTGTTCAATTTAATTAGTTTCTGGCCTAGTTTTTGTTTTTCCCTTTCTTTGCTGCATCCAGACATATCCACCTGGCCACACCTCCCATGTCCCTTGTCACATTTTCTTATCCATCTGGCCACGCCCCACTGCTCAGCTCCCCTGACACACACACACACACATACACATACACACACACACACACACCTATACAGGTACAGGATATGAGGACAGATTTCTCAAAAAGATGTCTTAAAAGACTCAGAATCAGATTGGATAATTCCATGAACAATGAACAATTCCATGAACAATGTCTACTTAGAATATTTCTTTGACTAACCAGTCTCAAAATATGGAGTTTATGAGGACAAACCTGGTTTAACTTGACACTATTATTTCACACACATAGAATCAGACCCTACCCCTAGTTATGAGGACAAACCTGCTCTAAACACACACACACACACACACACACACACACACACATAGTTAGAAGTAGAAGAAATATTATTTAAAGACTTGATAACAGTGAGATAAATTTAATTTTCTGCTGTAGCAGTGATGCAGTTGTGTGTCCCATCAATTACACAAGCAACACTTAGGGAAGCCACTATGCAAGATATGACTCTCCAGTGGAAATAAATAAGGTGTGTCAGAATATTAAGCCTTTTCAACTTTAGAGCTCTTTTAATGGCTAAGATGTTTTTTTTTAATAATTTCTTTTCTTAGATATAAGTAGATATAAATTGTCTTAGAATTTCATCACTGGGAGCAACTTAGGCTTAGATGTGTGTCCCATTGGTTTCTCTTCAGTTCCTGCTGATGTCTGGGTATGTGTCTAATTGGTGCCCTCCCATCCAGTATCTGTGATGTGTCTCTACCATATATTTTTTTAATTTAGAGTTTTAGAAAATAATGCTAAACTAAAGTATTACAGTGTTTTTTCTTGTGATACAATGGATATATTTTGTTAAAGTGAGGAGAGCATCACAGCTAACTTCTGGACTGTGACTGTTAATTTCAGACTGCACAATGTTTGCATTATTCACACGTCATCATTTAGGTTCTCAGTTATGGCAGTAAATCTCTGATACATATCAGTAAATCCTGATATATAGTAACATGAAAATTAGAGACTAAATACAAAGTCTGATCTCTGACCTGGTACTGGTGACCCCGGTGGTCCAGGAGGTCCGACCATGCCCATGTAGCCACGGTCCCCCGGGAGTCCAGATACTCCTGGATTCCCATGGTCACCTTTAACACCTAAAATATCCAAAAGCACAACTAAGTCAACAAGTCATAGTTGCTATATTATTATTATTCTCATAATATTGACTTAACAACACTACATTACATACAGTAGAGAGGTGTTTCTATTATTTAGATCAGCCTCACTGATAGAACTGGTCACAATAATAGAGAAACACGTTAGTATGTTGAACAGCACCTCAAGTCACATCTTCCAAAATGATCATTAATTTGAGTCAACTTTCGAAAATTATTTATTATGTTTATAAGGAATGATTTAGTGTTTTATTGTATGTATTGTATTGTATTGTATTGTATTGTATTGTATTGCCCCTTTCCAACTTTTTTGAGATGTGTTGCTGTCATCAATTTCAAATTACCTTAATGTTTTTTCTTAAAATTATACGCTATACAATTTAAGCGTTTTACTCTGAATGAGATTTGCAGTTTATTGCATTCTGTTTTTATGTTGCTTTTACCAACTGTCCCAACCTTTTTGAAATTTGGCTTTTAATCACAATGAAACTAATATAATAATAATAATAACTGATACTTTAATAAACCCCATGAGGGTGTCTTGTCCAGTTCTACTTCAACATGTGGCCAGGAAGAAACAAAATCAAAGCCAAAGAAAAGAAAAAAACTTTACCAGAAAATGAAGTATTTACATTTTAAATTAAATAAAAATTAAGCAAATTGCTATTGCTCTCATCTCACCCCTGAAATCACTTCCATTGGTAAAGTGCATGGGACCTGGAAGACCTGGATCTCCTGGGTAACCCTATTGAATGCAAGGACAAAGATGGAAACAATAGTGAAAAGGCAATTAGGGATTTTTGGTGTGGACTGGTGAAAATCATTGTTCCACTGAGCAGCAGACAAGAACGTATACTGTCGTTTTTTTAAATTGTAAGAAGAACAAAGGCATTACATCAACACCTGACAAAATCTCTCCCCAGTAAAAAGTCATCAGGGTCAATCATGCACCAGAAAGCAACTATGCTGAATAAACTTGGTCTAGACTCAGGTGGATGATTTCACATGGATTGTACACTGGTTTGTCTGATTGCAGAGCTCAAGGCGCCTATCAATTTGGTGTCTTTGTTGCCTTTCATGGAATAACACATTGCAACGCTGAAGGCTATCTAACCTTAATAATAAGTTATTTATTTATTTTTTAGTTTTTTAACAATAATAATTATTATAATTAGGTGTACATTCACAATGACAAGATGGAAAGTCTAACATTTTACAGTGACAGTGAAGATTTTTAAGTGGAAAGCATTCGCGACAGCTGACAAGCTTTCCCAGAGTGGACCTACCAGCACATTCACCCCAAAGTCAGACCGTGCAATGCTCAGGGAAATACAAAAAGATCTGAGAACTACATCTCAGACCCTACAGGCCTCACTGAGCATGTTAAATGTTAAAGCCAGTACAGTTAGAAAAACACTGAACAAGTAGTTTGTTTGGGAGGTTTGTCAAGGAAATGCTACGACTTCAAAAAAACATAACTGAGGTTGACAAAACTGCACCTGAACAAACCACAAGACTTGTCCAATGGACAAAGTGGGGTTGTTTGGCCTTATTGCCCAGCGGCATGTTTGGCATAAGCCAAACAGCATATAGCAGAAATGCCTCATATCCACTTTCAAACATAGTGGTGGAGGGGTAAAGATTTGGGCTTTTTTTGCAGCCACAGGACCTGGGCACCTTGCAGTCATGAAATCGGTCATGAACTCCTCTCTATACCAGAGTATTCTAAAGGCAAATGTGAAGTTGTCTGTCTCACAGTTAAAGCTTGGTCAAAATTGGGTCATGCAACAGGACAATGATCCAAAGCACACGAGTAAATCTGCATCATAATGAATCACATGAATGTAATCACATGAGGGCTTTAGAACATAACACTGTGAATAAATCAGAAATGTATTCATTGTTCACTCCATGTTCACGACAAGGGATAAATTATTTATCAATACCATTAAATCCCCTCTGCCAGCACACTGCAGTAGAATTAAATGAGTGTGTCCTAATGGTAATAATGAACATGTTATGCACACCACAGCAGCTGTGGCATCTTACTACCAATATCGTCAGCAAAGATAAGGATAAATGAGGCTTGCTCACTTGCTCGCTCCAGGTCTGCAGCAATTAAATCATGTAACTGGTTTTTGACTGGGATGAAGACATATCTGTACATAGTAGCTATTTCGCACACTGTGCACTGCCCAAGTGTGCAACTACACAAAGCTTTCTGTCTTCTGTCAGCGAGAACTAGACTTCAATTTACGATTCTTACTGTGTGTTTGGTATTGTATGAACACATCTGTCTGAATAAAACATGTCCAACAAGACTGGACATTCTACTTTAATGGTTCTAATATATGACGTGACAATCAGATATTGTAACCAGGCCTAGTTAGTTTGAAATTCAGGATGTAATGTAAAATATTGTGTGTGCTCAAACAAAAACACACATTTTGGCTTTAGTGTAGTCTCAAGATGTAAATTGTATAAAAGACTAAAAAACAGACTTTGTCCAGTGTGCTAAATCAGTTTTGAGGCTCTATCTGAGCTGTCAAAGGGAGAGACTGAGTGCGAAAGCAGCTGTCTGACAACAAAAACTAAAGGCACAAATTAAGTAATCTTTGCACACAGATGACTTGATTTGTGCTTTTAATTTATTAAGGCATGTGGGATTTCCCAGGCTCCAAGTTTAGTACTTGAACTAATCATTTACTATTTGACCTAAATGAAGCAAAACTTTTAATTGATACTATCAATTTTAATTGAACTATTAATTTCCTGTTTGGCTGATAAAGTCAACGCCCCACCCAAGTTTTGTGGTACGATCTTTTCAGGTTTGCACGCAGAGCAGTCTACATGGTGGAGGGAATGCGGACAAAGCACTCAATGCATGTTGCTATTCTTGTGCTGACAGCTGTTAAACCAGTGTTAAACCAGCTCCAAAACGAACCGATTGTTCACTAAACTCCTGCTTCTGCTGGTGATTACACGTCAACTAGCAACAGTGAACACAGCAGCTGTGTGTGCAGCTCACAACCATGTTATAACCTGTAGTTATAACCTACAATCAATCACTCGAGCATCTACTCCAAAGGTAAAAGTGTGTTGAAATCACAGCATCACGTCATAATTATAAACTGTGCAACTGCTTGATTGTTGCACTGACACCTGTCACACTCAAGAACAGAAATAATATTTTTTAAAAGTTATATGTTGTTGTGTGTCTGAGGTTGCATTTTTCTACAAGCAGATGATTTTTATTAGGCTTTTACACTAACAAACACTAACTTTAACAGGTGACTCTTTACATGTCCATATCCTTTAGGTTTTCTTCATATTATCTCACCTTTGGACCTGTTCTTCCAATGAGACCTGGGAGTCCTCTCTCTCCAGGGAAACCCTGAAAATGTATCAGTGTATTTACTCTGAAAAATTAAGCAAGCAATATAAGTTAAGACTTAATCATATGACAGTTATACCTCAAGTCCTGTTGGTCCAGGTCCACCAAGATTTCCTGGAAGACCCTAGAGCAGAAACAGTTGGGTAAAAAAATATGTATGTGAGTGTGTGTCTAAAATCACGGGGATGATTTAAGTCACCCACCCGAGGTCCTGGAAACCCAATGATTCCCTGCTCTCCTTTCATTTCTTGTATGTTAGAATCTTCTACACGACCCTGAGAAAGAAAAAAAATGCTAATTAAGTACTTTTTGTCACCCTCTCAAACACATCTTTATGTTAACATATATGATACAGCTCACTGATATGCCCTTTGGTCCACATGGTCCAGTAAGACCTCTGTTTCCCTAAGAGGCAGAAAAGAGAGAAAAATTAAAAAAAAGGAAGGGTAGAATTAGATTTCCAACATTTCAAGAAGAACATGCTGTAACATGATGATGTTGTTTGGATTAATTTGAATTAATAAATTGCCACATAGAGGTCTATGCAGGAGTTGTAGCAGTCTTGTATGAATGAGTAAACTGCAATCACCTTGGAACCTTTGGGTGGAAGAAATTGTGAAGGATATTCTATAATTTCTTCTGGTCCTTCTAGGCCAGGTGGGCCTTGCTCACCCTGGAATACATAATATGTGTTAGCTGAGTCTGAATGTTTGGGTGTGTGTACAATTTCATCTTACAGTCATGTGCAAAAGTTAGTTGCCCTTCTTATAATTCTCTGTTTTTTGGTGTAAAAGCATAATAAAAATCACCTGATTGTAATGTTTTAGTTTAGGGTAAATACAACCTTGGATGAGCAACAACATATGTTTTTTCAATGTGTTATTATTTAACAAAAATGCAGCCAAACAGAATAGGATTAAGAGGGTAAGTTACAGCCAGGTGCAACTAATCATTAACCCTTGATTAACAGAGATTGTATTTTCCTAATACTAAGACATGTTATGATGAAATGATTTTTATTATGTTTTTACATTAAAAAAAACAGAGGATTACTGACTTTCGCACATGACTATAAGCAAATGTATCAAACACACGCACAAAATGCAAAATCTCAGGCAAAAGCTGTCAAAGACCAGAATGGTTTCTTACATTGTCACCTTTATCACCTGCCAATGATGCTCCAGGGTCGCCCTACACAACAACCAACAGTAGTAGTAGCAGTAGTTTAGTAGTGAGTAGTTTGTGTTATTTTATTGTGCATTAATTAAAATATTTTCTGTTGCAGCATTGGTGGTCAAAGACATGACGCATGAGACTTACTGGTGGTCCCCTGACACCTTTGGGTCCTTCTATGCCCTAAATGGAATCACACATGCAGAGACAGACATTTTCACATGTAAACTGTTTTTCTTCTTCTTAAGTGGATCATGATTATTAGTCTGTTATATTGCTGCATGCAATACATGTACAGCGTGGTAGTTGTTACCTCAGGTCCAGGAGGGCCACGAGGACCAATGAGGCCTTTAGGCCCAGTGTCTCCTTTTCTTCCCTGAAACACACACACACACACACAAAAGAGTGAACATAAAGCTGATGTAACTTAATGACAACCAGGTGGCTGAAGATTGCATGAATCCATACTTTATCAGCATAACATTACAAAGAAATGCTTTAGAAACATACAGGTATGCCAGGTTCTCCATCTCTGCCATGCTCCCCCTGTGAAATTATATAAACAAAGTATGAGAATGATGAAAAATTAAGATGAGAATTTTTATAGACCTTGATGTAGGAGAAAAACTTACAGGAAGTCCTGGAAGAGTAGCACTGTACAAAGGTTCTCCTTTACTTCCTTTAAATCCAGGTAATCCCTGAAAAGAAGAGATCGTAAGGGGGCAGGAAAGCTTGACAGCTGAGTTACTAATTGCATTAGAAGCAGGACAGTGCACAGGCAATAAACTGATATCCCTGCAGGTTTGGTCTTGGCTGCTCATGAAATAAAGTTCTTAGATGAGAAAAATACTTTCAAAAAGTTTTCTTAAGGCCAGTCTCGAGACCAAGAATAATATTGTACCTACAACACTACTTGCCAATGTTTGCATTCGGTCCATAAAAGTAAAGAAAATGTTTTTTATCGTCCACCAGTTGGCCACAGCCTACATGGCCTATGCAAAAAAATGACCCTGTGTCTGGTGTTGTGGTCTTGACTTGGTCCTGCCTTGCCTTGGTCTTGGTCTTGGTCTTGTTTAGGTGTCAACCACTTAGAGCAGACCTGGGCATTGCCTCTGGCTCTCCCTAAATGGCCTGCATGAAGTCATTGGAAAATTGAAAGTCAATATAAATGTAATAATAAGTGCATGCGATACAACTTTAATTTTGAAGGAACTGCTAGAGTAATGTTTTTTCTTGTGTGACCTTTCGCACCCTCATTTGAAGGTGCTGGCTTACATGTTGGACCACTTGCTTTAGCCCTTAAAGATGTCAGGTACCATGAAAAAATGAAAGATTGACTCAGAACGCAGAGTTTTTAAAAAGATATGGACCAAGTATTTATTTACGTACATCAACAGTAAAGGTGTGTGCCTAGTTTGTGGAGAACAGATAGTGGTGTTTGAGGATTATAATTTGAATCACCATTACAAGACAAAACACGCAGAGAAGTACAAAAACTTCACGGGTGTCTGAATCTTTGCTAGCTAAACTGCAAAATCAGGATTTTTTACCAAAGCTTGCACATCGAGGGACGCAGCACTCAAGACGAGCTTTGTAATATCCCACAAAATCGCCAAAAACAGCAAGCCATTCTCCGATGGGGAGTTTGTCTGGCAGCTATGTGGTCAATCAAAGGGACTGTGACAGTCAGTGATTTGTTCACAGAGCATATAGTGACATAGGTTACCAAACTGCTGTCAGATGGCTCAGCCTGGGCAAGGCGCTTAAAAGAGTATGGGATCTGAGAGCAGAGATACATACATTTTGTGAGAAGAAAGGCAGGATTAATATTAAAGCAGGATACTACAGAGCTCTCAGATGTAGACTAGATGGCAGACCTGGCTTTTACTGTTGATGTCACTGCACTAATGATTGAACTAAATACCAGCCTCTTTGTACATGAAATGTACAGCCTGGAGAAGGTTTTTATGAGAAAGTTGAAGATTCTCTCAAGCCAGTTGGAGGGCAACATTCTTGCCCACATGCCCACACTGAAGGAAGTCACACCATCAGGCGATCACCTCCGCCGGTACTCATTCATGTTAGGGACACTGCATGGTGAATTTTCAAGACGATTTGAAGACTTCAAAACAGTTGAGAGTGAAATGCACATGGTTTCCTCGCCCTTCACTAGCAGTGTGGATAATGCACTGATCTCCACTAATGTACATCAGTGATGTCCAGCTTGAACTCATTGATCTGCAGTCTGACAAAGTACTGGCGGAGAACTTTAAGTCAGTGTCACTGCTGGAGGAGAGCTTTCCAAACTTAAGGAGGCATGCTCAGAGGAAGTTGGTTCTCTTTCGATCCAGCTACAGATGTGAACAAACATTATAAGTTATGAAGTTTAACAAATCCAGATACAGATCCTCTCTAAGTGATGAAGTTTTACAAATCCAGATACAGATCCTCTCTAAGTGATTATCACTTGTGCTGTCCTTCGCATATCCACCTCAGATATTCAACCTGACTTCAGGCTAGATTTCTCTCACTGAACAACAAAAGAAATAACTGAGATAAAGCAAACAAACAAAGCTGGGTTTAATGTGATGCTGGTCTTTAAAATACTTGCTATTTTGTGTAAAGTTAATAGATGCTAGTTTTGCACATTTTTGAAACTGTTTTTGTGAATGTTAAATTAAATAGTGGTATTCTTTTGTCCACATTTTATTGTATTGTTTTTATAAAGAGATACGTATTGGGCAGAACTGTAAGTGTATTAGTCTGGCCCTCGACAACATCAACATTTCTCATGTGGCCCCTTGGGAAAAGTAATTGCCCACCCCTGACTCTCGTATCAGTCTTGATACCTGCTGGTGACTTGGTCTTGAATTATGTGGTCTTGACTGCAACACCATTGGCAAGAGCTAATGGCATTTGTTGGAAAGGTTGTTTACTGTGTGGGAGAGACTTCTTGTGTTAGGTGTGTGCATCTGTGATATTAAACACAAAACTAATTGAAAGCAGGAGGCACGTGGAATAAAAAAAAAAAAATCTGAACAGCAATTCTACTTACAGGAGGTCCATGGAGACCATCTAGACCTGGAATACCAGGTACTCCTGGTTGACCCATTGTCCCATTACAGCCATCCACACCTGCCAAACCACGCTCACCACCTGCTCCAGGGTGTCCCTGAACAATAAAGTACAGTATGGTTATGACTTCCCTGACTTAGTTTGAGAGTGATAGAAATGCATTCACAGACTAAGAAGAGGCAGCTGCATTAGGCCATGAAGAGAACCAGGCTGCCTCGACTGTATGCACTAATGTGTCCACTAGAGGGCATATCCGACACAGGCTTCACATCACTGTGCTGTACCTCCATACACCACTATTGCTGTATATTAAAAGTATGAATTGGATATTTACATAATAGAAAACAATACACTTACATTGTTTACAGTTGGAAGAGGGTCTGATATTATTAAAGACATATGTTTTTCTTTTGACAGATTGGGGAAAAATAATTGAGAATATGTATGTATGTATGAATTAAATTTGTTTTTAAAAACAACATTATTTTACTTACAGGTAGGCCCATATTACCAGGAAAACCAGGAGCACCAGTCCTGCCCTGAAATGTAAAACAAACCTGTAATTCATTATCAGTTGGATTACATAGTTCACTCTCATGTTCACTAATTCATTGCTGTCTATCATTGGTACTACTATATTTTTTTGAATTTTTATTTACATCTACTTATGTAGATTTATTTAATATGCTTTGCCTACTTTTCATTATGCCTTTTCTCTGTCTCAGAAATATGACACAAACACAACATGAACATTTGCACTAACACGGTGTCCTTTTGGTCCCTCTGGGCCTGGTGATCCTTCTGCTCCCCTCCTGCCTTTCTCTCCATGTAGCCCTTCCTGTCCCCATGGTCCCATTGGTCCCGGAGGTCCTGGCTCACCTACCTTTCCTGGAACCCCCTTCAAAAAATAAATACATTACTAAATGTATGTAAAAGTGTTAGGAAGTGGCCTCTGTTCTGTCATTTATTTTTTGACATAAGTCACTTACATAACAATGCCACAAATATATTTTGAGATAAATAATTACTTTACATACACTGTATAAAAAAATGCATAACCTTTTTTTTCTCACTGACATTTAATCAGACTAAGTCTTTGCTGTTTTAGATCAGTTAAGATTACCAAAATAATTTGCTAAGTGTCAGAATAATGTGAGAGTATATTTTTTATTACTTTCTTCAAAGTCAGAAGTTTACATACACTAAGATTACTATGTGTGTACACAATTTGGGAAAGCCCAAATAATGATGTCATTGCTTTGGAAGCTTCTGATAGGTTCATTGACAACATTTGAGTTAACTAGAGGCACAATGGTAGATGTATTTTAAGGCAAACCTTAAACACACTGCTTCCTTGTTTGACCTAAAACAGGAAAGGTTTTTTTCTAGTGGAGATTGATTTTAAAGGAAAAAATCTAAATGCTAACATTACCGGTGTGAAATCAATTCAGGATAGCTTTCCACTATCAAGCATAATTTAACAACATGAGAAGAAAGGGTCCATAGCTTACCCGGGCACCTTTGGCTGGAAGACACTGACATACAGAACAGTCACTTCCTTGACATGGCCCCTCAGTGCCCCCCTGGAACAACAAACAAAGACATTATCGGCCTTAAATGCAGAACAAATGGCCATTACCAAGAAAGAGGAAACCTGGCTGACTACATTTGTGTCAGAAAGCATCAGCAGATAAAGTTGTGTCTAGGCATATTTGCCACGCTGAACAGCTGTGCAAAATCTTAAAACATTTTCCTGTGAAGACTGAACAGTGCTGATTAGAAAGCTATAAACAATTCAGTGTTCTCACACAGACTCGGCTAAATATTAAATGCTCTGACCTTGATGAGAGAAAACGCTCACAAGAGCTTCCTAAAAATCCTACAGAACACCCTAAAAAAACATTCTTTGAGTCCACACCTCCATTTGTGAAGTATTTCTGGTATGTGCGTGTGTTAGTAAATGTGTGCGTGTGTGTAGTGTCCAGGAAAATCTGTGTCACAAACATTTAGTTATGTTTCCAAATATTTAGATTAGTGCATGTCATACTAAACCTGCCATTTCTCTTTTTGTCCAAACATTACAAGGTGAACAAGGCTTAGACAGGCCATTAGCTTCAAATTGGGAACACATGGTGAAAAGTGGTAGTTTGCTACATCCTTTATTGGTACAGAAAGTGTAGTTAAACAATAATTATCCTGCACACTGGGACCACTAGTACCAGATGATATTATAGACCGTCTGCTTTTAATATTTCTCCTATATGTAAGATCTGCTCAGGTCAGCTGAATCGTGAAGTGCTTGCCTGAAAAACCTCCACCATTTTTTATACTGATACTGATGCTGATCTGTTGTAAAATAGTTGGTGTGACACTGCTTCTGGATGTCACATGTTACTGTGTCTGTTCTACACGAGGTGGAAATGCACTCTTAATTCAACTTAGTTGAATTAAACAACAAATCTGTTGTAAAGAAAAAGTAGACACATCTATGTTCTTTTGCTTTTCTTTATCAAAACATAAGTTGCTGGATTTTGATTTGATTTTGAAAATGACATAAACACAGTTTTTAGACTGGCCAGCCATATATGTTCCAGGTAGGTTAGTGGAAATACTTTCAAGTAATGTGTTCTTAGGAACAAATTTTCATGAATAAGAACCATGACCACTGATATGATCTGTGACCTAAATATGGCCATAAATATGTGGAAATTCATTTACTGCACTCTGACTTAAACAAGTATATATAATATATATATATATATATATATATATATTGCTAAGGCAAAGTGCAATATGTACAATC
>OMLM01007730.1:0-10044 GCA_900302695.1 Helostoma temminkii | reverse complement strand
AAATTGAGAGTTATGCTGAATGATTGTAATGGTTTTATTTATTTATGTTTGCATATTTTTGGCTCAATATTGAAGTGTCCCCTATATCATATATCTTGCATCAGAGATGGTAGTAACTTCGTACATGTACTCAAGTGCTGTACTTAAGTACAATTTTGTAGTAGTGGTACTTTAATGCATTATTTATTTTATGTTACTTTTACTCCATTACACTACATTTATTTCCCAGAATTAGTACTAGATACAGTTTACAAGTTTATGTTCTTAGAAACTTTACAGTATAAACAAATCAAATGCTTATGTTTTATGGAATAATTTGAATTTGAAGTGTGATGATGACATCAATGAAGATAAAGTAATGGTAAAAATGAATATCATCTGATCATCACATTTCAAATAAATAAATCACCATTTGGCAATAATTATGGTGCAACTACACGGTTTTGAGCACAGTAACGTTCTGTCTGTATTGTCTGTAAAATACTGGAAGGATGTAAAAATATGGTTATATAGTACTGTGCCAAAGTCTTAGCAATGCTGGGGTGCCCATATATATATATTTTTTCAGGTTTACATTAGAACAACTTGAAACATAAAAAGTCCCTGCTATCATTCCAGAGAGACCGCTCCTGATTAAGCTTCTTCTGACTATGAGAGGCTCCAGACGAAGTCGCCATTCCCTCGTCTTCTTCCAGTCTCTTAAGGAAGAAAATTCTATTTTTGTCCATGACCCCTCCATATTCCTCTACAGAGTTCGCACTAAATATTTGTCATTTTGACTATTGTTCTGTAATATTTTGTGTTTTAGCACTGTTTATATATTTCCTATATTTATAGCTGTATTCTAACAAATATCATAATATTATATCATATTAGCATTGCCAATACAACAAATCTTATGGTGACCTAAGACTTTGGCACAGTAATGTATAGCAAAGTATGATTATTCAATTATATATTTTTGCAGTTCAACTATAGTGTAATGATCACCTGTGATAGTAGTTTTTTTTTTTTTAATGTGTGTGCAAGGAAGACTTAGAAGAAAGCACTTACTGCACTGATCTGTTGCACAAAGATGACCAGGACAAGGATCCACCTTTGGATTTGACAGTGGAAATACATTAACTGTGATCTCGTTTAGCCACAGCTTCTTAATGCCTTTACCCAACCACACAAAACAAAACAAAAAAACTGTTATCTCACTCTTTCTCTTTTCTGTCAGCAAACCTCAGTGAATTATGAAAATATAATATGGATATTAGCTTATCAAATGTGTGCAGGAAAACTAATGTGCCACCCGTACAACACAAAGGAATTTACTTATCATGCTGCAGGTGACACAATCTGTTTAATACATAAAGTGTCATATTTCTAAAATGTCCTCAAATCACTATTAAATTACCGCAAAACCAAATTTTGACCATTTCAAAGATAAGTAACACAGCTTAAGACACAAACATTTTTTATTATATTTTATATTCTGGCAGATACCTACAGATACCAGAATGATATTGTTCCTGTTGTTGAATATTGTTGATAATCCATTATTAATGTTGTTACAGAGGGACTCACCTGAGGGCACAGAAAGTGTCAACAGTAACTGAGGATCTCATCTCGCTACTCAACAATAGAGTGTTTGCCTCAGTGCTGCCCCCTACAGTGAATATAAGGAAATATGAAACACCAAAGACACCTGAGAGTTACTGGCTCGTTGACAAGATTAAATGCAGTCTGTACAATTATGATATCTAAATAAAAATATGATGCCACAAAAGAAGGTTTTGGTGCAGTCCTTCCAAACACGTTATCTCCATGTTAGTGTAAAAAATTGCACCCCAATATTGTCATTATTGGTAGCACTCCATTGAGCATATTATAACAAAGTTCTCAACTTACCAGAACTCAGATGCCCTGCTTAATCTTCATGAAGGTTGTAGTGGAACTCAAGCAGAGTAATCTCTGGCATCATTCAAACTAAACTCCTGCCCCCATATAAGTAAAAACCAAACTGCCACTGTTTCTTAGTGCTGGGAGCATGATGAGGAGAATCATAATGATTGGGGTTGGATTTGTCTGCATCAGTGAGTTCAGACCGCCTACCTCTTCAGTGTCAAGTTAGACATGTTCTCTGGGCGGTCCTGTTATCATGACACTCATATTCAGACGGAAAACCTTAAAAATTGTAGCAATAACTTAACATCTGCCATAGTACTGCAGTGATAGGTTGAATGTAAAGGCTGGTTGCAGGGCAGGGCGCCCAAAAAGACATTTATCTCCCCTGGAGTGTGAGCTTTTGGATGCACCCAGAGAAAGAAAAGCCATGGGAAGACCAGTCTGTGTAGTTCCTCTGATCTTGTTTGCTGTGATGCTGATGGGCACCGAGGCCAAAAATGTAAGATTTTCTTTTTTTTTTTAACTTGCTGTCACAACATGTAGAAAGATAAGCAAGCCATTGCCTCCTGTCACTAAAGGTATTGAAATGCAAACATTCTATTTGGCTTTTTTTTCTACTTTATTTTATACTATACACACATGGGATTTATAATATTTATGATTATTTATTTATGATCTTTTCAGGACTACAGTTTTGTTTTTAACATAATAAATAGCTGAGTTTGAGTCAGGCAAGATTTAATAGTTGTTTGAAATATATTGTTTGGTGAACCTATTAAACATAGCTGCAGTAAAAAGAAATACCAAATCAAATAATTGAACCAAAATTATTTTATATTTGTCTTTTATATTAATGCTCGTGAGTACACAGTTCACATTCACTTGCTCCATGGTTCCATACAAAAATCCTCTAAATCACTGTTTACAGAGGAACATCATTTTGTAATCTGTGCTACTTGTGAGTTCTCTGTTGTGTATAATGTAAGCACCATCCATTCTTCACTGCATTAATGTTGATATACACATCATGGTCTATTTGTAACTGCAATGTCTACGCTTATATAAAAACATCTTGTACCCCGAAGAGATGGGTTTGTTTGGACATTTAATTCACTGTGTACAGTACACTTGAGTATATCCTGTTGGGGGGCCTTGTCATCACATATGGTATATAGAAGCAGGACAGTCTGTAAGGATGTCTGTAAATAAATAAAGCAGCAGAGGAAAATGGGGCATTTAAATAAGGTGTATGTGACAGCCATAACGTGACAACAGTTATGAGCAGTTAGTATAAGTGTGGCTTGATAACAACAAATATGTTATATTTATCAATGTAACATAGAGTATTTGTTTCTGGAAAATTGTGTCCTCTGTACATTATTAGATTCAACAGAAAAAAGTTCTGTAATTCAGGCTAAAGGTCAATAATGGTGGTGAGTACATTTAGATTTTCATGCTGTTATAGCAATGGCAATAAAATACTTCTGTTTTCTTAATCTACAAGATAATAATTTTAATAATAATAATTGCTTTTTATGATTTATTATTTTATGATAAACCACTAATCAAATTAACCTATCTTAGGATATACAAAACAAATCATTCATGGTATCAAATATTTGTGTCCTGGCTTATGAATGAATAAGCAAATAAGGTTATGTAAAGTGATTCATTATATTAGGAGCTTATAGCTGACCTATTATTTAGTCTGACAGAACAAGTTACAATGCATCTAAAGTTTTTAGTCTTAATTATCAAAACACAAAGAAGACAGAGTCTGATGCAAGTCTCGGTTGAGAAGGTTTTACTTGAGCAAGAAGACGAACTGTGCAACAGGGTTGCACATGCTCGACTGACTTTGCTTAGCTATTATAAAGTCTTTATACAGAAGGAAAAAAACTAAACACAGATATCCTAGACAGGTTTGCATTGTTTCTTATCATACTTGGTGTCCGGTCTCAGCTGATTGCTACTTCAGCAGCTGCTTAACCTTGGTTGTGGATCATGAGGATACTCCCTGCAATCCTATCCTGCACATTCTACAGCAAACATTTCAACGCAGTGCTTTCCTTTAATACATAGTCAAACATACAGCCAGTAAGTAGTAAGTAGTAAGTAAGGTGCAAAAACAGCTTAATATAACATTTTTCTGTCAGTTCTCTCCTGTTTAAACTGTTTTTGTCTCTTTAATAATAGTGCTGTAAAAATAAACATATCATTGGATAAATGGGTGTATAAGAAACCCCTTCAGGTACAAAATAGAACCTGGAAATAATACATTTAATGTAGGTGTTAAGAAACCCAACATAGTTTCACGTGTGTTATCATTTGTATTGTGCACAACCCTTATTTACAATGTATAACTCTTGTTATGTACTTATAGTTCAACAACATCGTATCCATTCTTGAGATCCTTGTAGTTGTCTGGGTTTCGTCCTTTGGTGTCCATTTGTTGATACATTGTCTTTGTTAAGGTGGTATCGATCACTCCCTGCAGCAGTGCCCCTGATGGGTGGGATACAATAGCAACCACAGGTTATTAACACTGCTGCTGCAACTGTCATTGAAATGAGCAAAGAAGGCAACAGTGTGCTCCCTTTTCCAAACCACTGTTGCATCCAGCTGCCGAAGGGATCCTCTGTGCCTGAGTCCTCTGCCAATTCCTCAGACAGGGTGGTGAGGCCATGTTAGTGATGCTGCCGTCGGGGGTTGTGTTGCTGGGGACGAAAGTACAGCAGAACGTACTGAACATCTTGCAGATGCCCCCCTCCTTGACTAGCAGCATGTCCAGCGCCATCAGATTCAGTCATCTGGTACCCCTCTTGGCACCCCTATACTGTCTATGTACACACGGTTATTGAAGGACCCTCCAAGGGATCTTCTATAGTCAGTGGACCGTTTTGTACATTGATGCTGGTGGTAGGCTTCCTTTAGCTTCTCTCCTAGCTTACTGAAATCCCCTGTAGGAAACATATAGAAAGGCATAATAATCTGTACAAGGGTGCAGCTGCCCTGCCAATCAGGTGGTAGCATTCCCCTCAGTTTCATGTCTCCACACAGCCACCAGAGGTCTGCCCTCGTAAACATGCGATTTTTGAACCAATTGGCAGACAGATTTCCATTTTTGGTGGTGATGTTGAACTCAGTATGTAAGCACAGTATGTTTTTGGCAAGGTTCCTAGTGGCTCCTAAATAGACTCAGGGTGCACAGAAGGCCAGATGGGTCATTGTTGTTATTTAATCTAAATAGAATTGTACCCAACTGGGGTCTAGCTTTGGCACATGCAATGCAATTCTTTTATCCATTTTGTGAGGCTGTATACATCATCCACTGCAGCCATTCATTGTTTTCCATGAACCCAGTTTCCAAAGCCAATTTGTCAGCATATGTGAGATTGGTTAGATAGGTGACACAGCCGTGTACTGGATTTATGTCATTAGTTAGGGAAGGAGTGTCAGTGACTGGTGACACCAGTTTTATCTTGAGCTTCCCTTGCCAATCTACCCGTGATAGTGGTGTTCCGGTTCTAGCCACCCCTATGACTATTTCAAATTCATTCTTATTTTTGTCAATTTTGCCATTAGGGTAACTTTCAAATCCAGTTACTGTCATAATTAGTGGATGGTAGTCCTTAAGGTTCCTTTTTGCACAGCCAAGGGGTCCTATCCCCAGCTGACATATGGGCGAGAGGCGGGATACACCCTGGACAGGTCGCCAGTCTATCGCAGGGCCACATATAGACAAACACAGACATTCACACTCTCATTCACACCTATGGGTAATTTAGTCCCCAGTTAACCTAACTGCATGTCTTTTTAATTTTTTTATGCAGCACACAAATTGGAGTAGTGTCACTCTGTTTGTCTTTCATACCAGATGCTGGGCACCACGATGATGATGGTTATGGTCAATATTACACTCGTTGTTCCCCGTATTCCACAGAGCCCTGGCTGTCTAAACGGGAGCCATGGTCTCTGTCTCTCCATTTAAATTTTTTGTATAGTCTAATAAATTGTAGTATGAGTTTTGTCACAAAACTGCTAATTTGAGGTTAGCATCCTTTTAGGAACACCTTTTTTCTTTTTGTTCTTTTATTCAATTGTTGTTCAGAGGCTCTATCGGCTATGTCTCCCGGTGGTGTGGCTACTCCACTGTGTGTATCAAAGACCTCTTTAAGTCTGTAGTAATAATGATTAGGTACCTCTATCATAGGAAATGCCTCTCCCTCATCTGCATTAAATGCTGGAGGACTCTGCTGCTCCCAGACTGATCCCCATGCTTTCCAGATCTAGTTTTGTGCCAAGCGTACAGGTCTCCAGCCAGCTTTCTAGTTTGCACTTTAGGGATTTTGGGAAGGTCTGGATACATGTGTGGCAAATGTGTTAACATTTAACATGTGTTAACAGGAGTGTTTTGGTCTGGTGTGTACAGAGGTGGAGCCATAGCAAGCGCATCAGAGTTATCTAGAGCAGGAGGCAGAGACAGGGGCAATTCTACAGGGGGGTCTGGGTGCCTCCTGCCCAGTATCAACGTATCAAGTATTACCGTCTTTTTTGTCTTCTAAAACCAAATTATTATCTTCCTGGCCTGTTAGTTTCAATAGTTTTTACAACCTTTAAGTTAAAGAACAAAGACAGAAAATCATGACCCTTTACATTGCAGAGTTATATTCTTCTATAAATCTGCCACAGATGTTCCCAGAGTAACCTCACAGTTCAAATAACAATGTTTGTGAAAACAATGTTTGTAAATAACAATGTAACACATGATCCTGGAAGGAAAATGATGAACAATGAATGATTAATCAATATAACATCAAAATTATTGAACAAAAATCATTCACATTGAACAATATTTATTTTAGTGTGTGTGTAGCGGAAGGTCCAGATGCCACTGTGAAGGAGTGAAAGGCAGCAGGGTAAGTGGATCTTCTGTTTTATGGAGCTCAATATAAATGAATTTACCTCTTTTCACATAACCTTTGACAGTTTGATTTTACTGCATTTGTGCAACCACATTACACATCATGCATGTACATGAACTGAAGAGTCAGCTGCTGTGCTAAGCTCAGTGTCTTTTGTAAGAATGAAATATATAAAATCCTTAGATGCAGCTGTATTGTGCAATCCAGTTGATACACCAAAGCCCTCTATGAAATGCTTTTTGTATTTGATTATTTCATTAGCCCAAATACAATAGAACTGCTTTCATAATTATATTAGAAACAGACTTTTTTCACGTTTGGCTCAGTTGTCTTTAAGTCAAAACAGAGTAACAGTGAAACCAGGATTCACAAAAGCAGGGCTGTGAAACTAAAACACTGAAACTATATGGATTCCGGCCATCATTAATTTCCTTACATATTAAAAGAGGCTTCACCACAAGTCTATGATATGAACATTATTGTGTAACTGACGTTGAAGCAGATCATCGTAGAGTGCTCTGCAGGAAGTTGTTTTTACCTGCTTAAGTGAGGAGTCTTAAGCCCAGTGGTGGTAAGTGGACTTGGGATGGTGGGTACCTGTAAAATAAGCAAAAAAAACATTTATAAATGCTAAAAGATGAAGTTAACAATGAGATGAAGTGGGTGGTAGAGTAATATGGGAGAGGCTGGACCAGAGAGGCGAGGCATGGCTCACTCTCTGTCCTACAGACAAAATGTCTTCCTAGAAAAGTATTTGTTATTGCTACCACACAAATCTCTAAAGCAGGTCTCACAGATTTTAAAATCCTTTCAAACAGATCTGACATCAGGAGCATCTATTACTGGAAATTGCATTAAAAGTAGCACATTGTCGAGCAGTTTTTACAGTGAGAATACCAGAAGGTATCAGGTGCAGTTGTTCAGTGGTAAACTATTTAGATCAGGTGATATTAAAGAAGAAAGAGCAAATCGCTTGAAACCAGAGAATGCAAATAATCAGATCCATTCAAAATTCATGTCAAAGAGAAAATAAAAAACTGTTAAATTAGAGTGTTCATATTCACGACAAAGCCTATCGCTGTTGACTTTTTTCCACTAAGCTTGTATTTTTTAACCTCAGTCGCCTGAAAAAGACATAAAATGGTGACTTTTCACAAATTCATTCATATGAATTACTGAAACCTATGTGGACATTAACTTTCACTATTTTACTCTATCTCATTTTTCTCTCTTTTTTTCTCTCACATGTACACTCTCAATCGCAGGGAGACAAAGGTTTTCCAGGATACCCAGGTCCTCCAGGACCAGAGGGCCGTCCAGGATCAGATGGTCATCCTGGGTCTATGGGCCCAAAGGTCAGCCTGCTTCTTGTGGCTGCTTCAGAGTGAAACATTGACTCAAATAGTGTTTAGACTTTGATGGATTATACTTTATATTGTGTACCTAGACAATTCAGCATGCTACTGGCTTATTAAAATTTATTATGGTTTGCTGCTGTTGACAGGGCAACACTGGGCCTGATGGACCTGCAGGGCCAAAAGGCAATCCGGTAAAACAGCTGTGCTGTCCAAGCTTGTGTGTTTGTGATGCTATTGTGATGTCTTAATGAGTCAGGTTCAAATGACTTGTATGTATATAATATACAATGTGCTAACACTGTAATAGACAATAGCAATATCTGCACCCTTGCAATTCTTTCTGAAAATACAACCCTTTTTTAGAAAATTGTTGCAGTGCAAATGTTTTGGTACTCACATGTTTATCTTTTTTTGTTTGCATTGGAACAACACAAAAAACTGAAAAGAAAAGTCTGATCTGATACAAGAACCCAAAAATGCACAGCTTGAATTTGTTTGAAAGTTAATTGGGGTTCTTTATCCACTGTTTGAGCAATCCTTTGTTGTAATTTTTCATTAATTTAGCTCTTCCGTCCACATCCAGGGAGGTTAGCTACAGTGCCATGGGCTGTAAACCTCTTGATGATATTGAGATGAGACTTGTAGCCTTGAGATTGTCCATGTTTTTCCACATTTTTTTTCCTCTCAAATCCACAGACAACTCTTTACACTTCTTTCTTTTCTCCATGCTCAGTGTGACACACAAAACAAAGGTTAAGTGAACTTTTCTCCATTTTAACTAGCTGCAAGTGTGACCACTATATTGCCCACACTTGTTACTTGCCACAGGTGTGTCTAAATACAAATTACAGGAGCATAACATGCATGAAAAGCAATTATTTTTTACAATTTTGACGAGGTGCCAATAAATTTGTTCGGTCCATTTTTAAGATCTGTGTAAATTTTTATCAAGTTTTACTTCTATGTTTTTTTGTGTTGTTCCAGTGCAAAAAAAAAACAATAAGCACGTGAATACCAAAACAATTGCAATAGGAGCAATTTTCTGAGAGAAGTGTTGCATTTTCTGACAGAATGTTGGATGTTGATTTTTTTTGGCCATGACTGTATCTCTGGTTCATCATTACAGGGCCCAGAAGGCAAAGAAGGATTTAGTGGGTCTCATGGTCTGCCGGTGAGGTTTCTTATTTTCTTATACATTTGTGTTACTCTGGGAAGTATGCTTCAGTGCAGCTTCCCCTGAATGTTAATTAGAGCCCTGTTACTCTCTTAACTACTGCTGATATTCTCTTGCAGGGTATTCCAGGTTTACAAGGGCCTCCAGGTCCCCCAGGAAACCCAGGCTGCAATGGAACTGATGTAATTAAGTATTAAACTTCAATAGCTTTAGTTGTTTATGAGTTAAAAAATAGAGCTAGAGCGAGAAATTATATTACAAAGTAAATACAGTGGCTTTCAATTACAAATGTTCTACTCTGAAAGGACACTCAAAGGACATACATTTTAAAATCATTTATACTGTATTTGTGATGTTTGATCCTTGCTTGTTTCGAGGGAGAAGATGGAGTTCCTGGCTTTCCTGGTGCTAATGGTTTCGATGGGCTTCCAGTAAGAAACTAAATGAAAAAATATATATATTTTTATGTGGTATTCAAATACATTGTTCTGGCCTCATCAAACTCTAGCCTTTAACTGTATAGTTACAATTATCCTTTAAAAAGTAACCATGATGTCTATAATGTATTATTCTTTACTTTACAGGGTGCACCAGGGCGGCCTGGACCTAAGGTAATAAAACGTATACTGTGTCACTCGGGCTTTTTAGTGAGGGTGAAACTGCAGACTTGCTCAATAATAACTGCCTTTAAGAA
>OMLM01007729.1:21276-58263 GCA_900302695.1 Helostoma temminkii | reverse complement strand
CAGGGAACACTGCAAAAGGCAGGCAAACTACTTACGAAAACCAAAAACGCAGCGCAAGGCTGGAACTAACTAGCTGATAAACAGATCAAACAAAAACCACAGCACAGAGCTGGAACTAACTAACTAGATAAACAAAAAACCGCAGCACAAGGCTGGAACTAACAAACTTACTACACTGAGGAGTACTTACTACGCGTGGAGAAAAATGCTAGAGGTCGGGGAAAAGGTAAGTGGCAGGAACGAGGAACAAACGAGGCAGACATGTGACACACTAGCAAAGGACTAACAAAAACAGATCAACTTAAATAGTAGACACCGTGATTAACTAACACAAAACAGCTGCTAAAAACACACACCTGAATTCACTCCGGCCAGCCGAGACATGCCCCTGGAAGTGAATGAAAAAACAAAACAAGGCAACCAAAATACAAAGACTTCCAGGGACACTGCCTCAGCCGGTCGGAGGGGGGAACTGTAACAGCTGCACATTAAACTGGGGAAAATGAGTTCAAACCCAGAATCAGTGGTGCAGTATCATTAAGGTAATACATAGCAAATAATAAATCTGTCAGTGTAGTTAGTTCAACCTAAACCTTAATGTTTCTCTAAACCTAGCCAAGATGTTTTAGTGTCTAAACCTAACCAAACCATAATCATAGTCATATAACATCTGAAAATGCTTTTATTTTGGTGACAGTGATGAATGACATTCTCATTCTCTGATGCAAGTCCCAACAAAACTGTGTAGTTGCCAATATTTATTAAAGCTCACTCATATTTAGCCACTTTAGTGCCTAGAATTGTATTGTTTATGGCTCACTTCAGCCATGGACGAGGGAATATATTTTTGCTTAGTACCGTTTTGTGGTATTTTGTGTTTTGAGTTGAAGGGCTTGCTATGAAAACAACACAGTAAAGTATTATATACTCAGAATGAGCAGTGTTGTTCACTAAAAACAACACTTGAACAGCACTGAAAAGCCGTTTAGGTCGGAGGTTCTGACTTCCAAACAATAACGTGAAAGCAGAGCACTAATTTATTTTTCTAAGGATTTATTTGTGTCTGTATGTATCAGAGTACTTCAAAGTTTAAAATGAGATTCAAAACCATGAGGTCATAAGTTATTTATTGTTCAAAACATCCTTTTAAATTATTATTTTTAAATGCTGCTATGCTTTTTTTAATGTTTGTTCATGTCATTAGTCATAATCCACAATGTACAAATCTATAACTACACATAACATGTTTTGTTTTCTAACAATGGCAGACCATGGAGAGTTTAAATGGCTCAGAACACTGGGAACTAGCAGCAGTGTTGCTGTTGAGTTGGTGTTTAACACATTTCTCCTGAAGTAACAAGTTGATATCTGTTAGGACTATTCCATCTGTTGGATTTTTGATTTAATACCAACTATTACAGAACAGCTCATTACCATCCAGCAAATTAACACATGAATACGATAAACTAGTTAACTCATGTTAGCCGCTTCATTAATCGCTTGCCAAAAAAACTCCCTTCAATGTTTTTAAAAATGACCATACTTGCCAACCCTCCTGATTTTCCCGGACAAAAATTCTCCCGCATTTCTTTTAATTCATGACTAAGATACGATTTTAATTTCATATCTTGGGTTGTGAAAGAACTTTCCAACCTAGCACTGCTCTTATGACCATATAGATTGTTTTCTGATGCGTTGTTGTGTAGTACACCTAAAGGCCACCGTAATGAAGGAAAATTATGTCTTTTTTTTTTTTTTTTTTTTTAAATACCACACAGAATGTTACTTTATATCTGTGCAATTGTCACCTTAGCTAAAGTATAATAGAAGGCAAATAACAATGCTTATAATTAATCAAGAAATTTAAGACATTTCTAAGCATTTACAACATCCTCTCACCTTTATGTAATCATGACTCACACTATAAGCTATTTAACAAACCAAAACAAAAAAAACCAAAAAAAAAAACCCCCACAAAATAATGACCATTATAAATTTTAATTTAGATCTGCAGTTAAGAATATGGGTGAGAGATAATGCAAAAAAACAACTATATCATCCTGGAGGTGGAGGTTCTGCAGCAGCCTGAACACACGCTACCCCCCACAGATTTGGGCTGAGCTGCTGAAAGTGCAGAATTTATTAGCTGTGGCAGTTCAGGCACCCAATGACCAGTCAGTGTTTAAAGTAATTGCTCGGACTAGATTTCCAAATCCTTTAAGCTAATAGATCAGGGCACTTAGTATTGACTGCAGCTATTTAACGTGCATGCTAATATGTCAGGGTTTAAGTATTCTGTCCAGTAACTGGCCTGTGCAAGAAGCTAATCACAGAGGTGCTCAGAGTTCAGCCTGCTGAATTATACATTTAACACTGACATTGGTGTGAAGCACGTAGTCAAATAAACGGTTAATTTACCAGTCTGACTAACGACTGATGAGTTTAGCATGCAAGCTAATGAGCAAGGTATTTAGCATGCGGGCTAATGAGTGAGCTGGAGGCTGATTAGTATTGCTCCACAGAGAGACACCACTGTTCACTGTGTACTCAGCTGCCTGACACCCACACACTGAAACCGTCACTTGTAGACTAGTGAGCAGCTAAACAAAGGAGGACAGCGTGTGTTTTTAAACGTACGAATGGGAATATGAGCGTTTGTCAGAGGCGATTCCAGATTAACTAAATTCAGACCTGTCACAGCCCATTTATTTCTCTCAAACTAGGGATTTGTGAACCTTTTCTCTGGATACATTTTTGGCAAGATTTTTGTGATGCTTTGTTTTACAGGTCTATTTTATTTCACATTCAGTTTACTTTATCTTCAGATTGTAGCAGGTAGTCATATATGTAGGTTTAGCTGTTACTGCCACTGGAAAGTCCTGGTAATTAACATCAAACTATTGTTAATTATCAGTAATGTATGAGAAAAATTTCCGGCTAGTTATTGCGAAAATATGGGACCTGTAAAATGAAGCATTGTCAAGATTTTCTATTGCTTAAATTCTCACATTTTTTTCTCGCTAATGAGAAAAGGACAGAAAAGACAGAATCTGATGAAGCAAAGTTTACAGGCACAAACCTAGATCCTCACCTAGATTTTTCTTGTGTTTTTCACAGAAAAGTTGTCAGAGGTGGTGTTTCGGGTGAACTAAGAAGAAATATACAAAACGGTTTGTTTATATAAGGTTATAACC
Source organism: Helostoma temminkii (assembly GCA_900302695.1). Taxonomy (NCBI): domain Eukaryota; kingdom Metazoa; phylum Chordata; class Actinopteri; order Anabantiformes; family Helostomatidae; genus Helostoma; species Helostoma temminkii. Next base: position 55,069 of record OMLM01007729.1, on the reverse strand, counting down.
AGGCAGACAAGTTTCCAGGTCGAGACCACACAGTGGAGCAAGATACATGTAATGAAATTACTGTGTGGATGTTTGAAACCGTATAAAAAATGATGTTATTTATTCTTCTGATCCTGCTCAGATTAGCTGTTCTGTGCTCTCAGCTGCAGGCCCTGGCTGTGCTCAGCCAGTGTTCTGCCTCTGTTTGGCAGAGGAACTGAACCGTTATAAAGCATTTTTAAATTTTCAGGTTCTGCAGTTATAAAATGGGCATCTTTTTTCCAGTTGAATTTAAGCTCATGATGGACATCATAATGATATCCTCTGAAAGTGTAAATTACAACAAATCAAAAAATACGAGTTTCAGGTTTGACTTTGAGTTAAGACTCTAAAAAGAAGGAAAGGAAATCTGATACTTGAAGCTAATTGCAGCTCTCGCCTCACGTCTCTCCCTCCACTCCCCCCTGGGGAGGCAAGTCTCACAGTTGGAAAATCTCTGCTGCAGAAAGAAAGCCCAGCGCTCATACAGGCATGAACATTATTGTTGTTATGTTTAAGAAAAATTCACAATGGTCACTGAAATAACATGAAACTGACAAAATAAAAATTTTTCTGAAAATGAACAATGAAAATTGCTTTTGAATTGTGGTTCAACAGAAGAATTTAAAAAAAAACAAAAACTAATGAAACTGGCCTGGACAAAAATGATGGTACCCCTACAAAAAGATTGAAAATAGTTTGACCATAGGGAGATGTTACGTGTCTTCAAACTTCAAATCAGTCAGTCTGCCTATTTAGAGGGTGAAAGGTAGTCACTGTGCTGTTTGGTATCATAGTACCACACTGAACATGGACCACAGAAAGCGAAGAAGAGAGTCGTCTCAGGAGATTAGAAAGAAAGTTCTAGACAAACATGTTAAAGGTTACAAGGCCATTTCCAAGCAGCTTGATGTTCCTTTGACTGCAGTTGCACATATTATTCAGAAGTTTAAGGTCCACAAGGCTGAAGCCAACCTCCCTGGACATGTCTGCAAGAGTAGAATATATGAAAAATTGATGAGACGGATAAAGATGGATAATGGTAACCAAAGAGCCCAGAACAACAGAAGATTAGAGGTGAACTCCAAGGTCAAGGTACATCAGCATCAGCTTGCTCTATGTTCACAGAGGCAATAATGAAGCATACAAAGAAAGGAACAAACAAACATGGAGGAGGCGTGGTTATGTTCTGGGGCTGCTTTGCTGCAACTGGCACAAGGTATCTTGAGTCTGTGACAGGTACAATGAAATTGTCTCAACAGGTTGTGCAACAAAGTATTAAGTTAAGAGTATTGTCATTTTTGTCCAGGTCAGTTTCATTAATTTGTTTTTAAAATGTTTCTGTTGAACCACAACAACAATTCAGGTTTTTCCTTTCTCTAAGGGAAGGGTGCCAACAATTTTGTCCACGTCTGTAAATAATAATAATAATAGTCCTCAAACCAAACAGCAAAATGTATGATGTAGATGATGTAGTTTGCAGTTCTTATTGCTCCCTTGTATCTGCAGCTCTACACCAGAATATCCATCTGACTAAAGTAATGTGTACAAAGAGACGTAGAAAAATTATGAGACGAAGACTCGCCCACCTCTTCTATATCGAGCCCCCAGACTGAAGGACACATTTCACATCTCTACTTGGTCATTTTTCAACTATTGGAGGTCATTGTGTCTATTTGTCTATCACTGGTCACCATATGTTCATTTCTAACAGTGTTAGATCACTTTAGGTCATATTCAACTATTTGATGTTGTCTTCTGTTTGCTTTTGATATTCATGTGTCACTTTATTTTGCACCTTTTAACTGAGCTCTGAATTTTAAACAAGAACTACTGTATCATAAACGCTCAGTTTGCTGCTCCATTTCTAATCCATTTTGGCCAACTGGATTTTAACCTGGATAAATACAAGAAACATAATTAACAAAAATTGCACTGTGATAAAGAGGCAGTGTGGAGTTTAGTCTTAAAATCCTCTGAGACTAGTTGGTACCTCTGAGACCCAGATTATGAATGTAATGAAGTTTTATGCAGATGCTGAAGGGCTTTCAAATATAAAGTATATTTACTGTATTTATTTCTTAGTCTCTTAAAAATATGAAAACAGTATTAAAAAACACAAAAAGGTTACCAGAAACAGCTTGTGTAGCTAAAACGAGTATTATTTCTATAGAGGTCTAGGACAAAACTAGAAGTGGAAGACCTGTCGTAATCTGATACATCTCTTAGAGTTTCTTCTGTGAGAGACCAGCAAGGACCTGGTAGCATCTGTCAGCTTCATTTGGATGCCAAGTTGATCCTTCCATAGTCTGAAGAAGCTTGATCAGGAATGGTCTTTATGGAAGGAACTATGTGCATCTCTAGTTGTTAATATAAAAACCTTGCTATATACTGCATAAGAATAGCAGCAATAGATCAACATAACGACCCACCAGCACAAAACTTAAGCTACATGAGCTGTAGCGCTGATATGCACATTACAGTCAATTGTAACTTAGAGTACAGTCAGCTTTGATGAAAACTACCCACCGTTTTATAACTGTGACATTTTTTTTATCTACATTGAAGATCAGAAGCAGCCATCATGTGTGTATGCGCTACAGAAAAGAAATGATAAGAAGAAATAAGCTGCACAGTTGGGTTTTGTTTACACACAACATCATTCAGAGACGTGGGACAGATATCGATTAGTGAAGTTGGAAATGTAACAGACAGAATTGTTTAAAAGTCAACACTTAGTGGGAATAGTAGCCGTAGTAGTAGGAGCAGCGCTGCTCTGTTATTTCATTAACAGAGCCGCCCACCTATGGGGCTACTGTGATATTGATTAACTGGAAGCAGAGAAGCCTAAGTGGCTAAATTTCTGTGTTTATCGGCTCATGGTGGATAGTGCTGACTACACAACTCGCAGGATACAAACTGCTCTGTGTGTGTGTGTCGGGTTCAGTGTGAGGCAGAGGAAGATGGACGAGTGGCATCCGCATCGCAAACGCTCTCTAATCTGTGTTTCCACTAGGATTCCAGTTAAAAACCTCTCATTTGTCTACAGAAGAAAAAAAAGGCAATGACACCTAGAAGCTTAGTAGGAGCTGAACACCTCCTGGTGAAATGGGAAAAGCTCCCTGTGGAGTTTTCTTGTAAACACACAAAGCAGACAAACAAAGTAATTGTGCATCCTTTTGAGGCTTAATAAGTGTGTGGACCACTGAACCTGATACCTCAGGAACACCCTAATGGAGTTTCTTCAAATTTAGCACCAACTTCCACTGGAACCCACAGATGAACTGATTAGATTTTAGGTTAAAGATCAGGGTCTGTGATCTCAGGACTGTTCACTCTTATGAATGTGATATCTCAGGAACACCTTGAGGGAATTTCTTTACCCCTGGAACTAACATCCACTTGGACTGACAGATGAACTGATTACATTAAGAGTCTGTAAACTGCAACTTAGCTAGTTGACAAGCTCATACAACTGCAAAGTGATAATTCAGGAAACATTAAATGTGTGATGCATAAATTTAAAACTGATTTGAAGCTACACCACTAACATGAAAGTAGGCGCAGACTGAGCTGAGTCCATGTGGTGAAGCAGGAGATCGACAGCCTGAATGTGATCATGTCAACATGAATCAACATGTTTCAGCACTTTCTTGTATCTATGACAAGAATTGAAGCTTTTGAGGATTTTCTTCTTCATGAAATATTTGCAAAGCTGATTCTCTTTAAGTATTGTCACCAATCATAGTTTACATTAATGTTTGTCAGTTTGTGGCCTTCGCTGCCTTTTCTGCTATACTGCTGCTTCTCTATGATCATTTCTGCATGCTACAGTAACTTACTTTATTCCTAAGAAAGCTCCTATGCATATTTCATAATTATTCTGTTTGTGTTTTTTAATTTATTCGCCCATGCAATTGAATATTCTTGAATATTTTTACTTTTTAACCTATGAATTTGATTACGTCACCTAGTTTAGGTTCTAATTGTTTAATTTCACTTGCATTTTGACTTTAAATTAAAGCTCTAGTGCCAAATAACTAAAATTATATCATTATCCCTGCTACCTTTAACTCTGACTGAATGTTAAATAAGTTAAATTATTTGTTTTGAAATCTCCTCTTTTAAATTTCTAGATAGTGACGTAGGGAATTTTGTCCCCTCATCTGAACTTCTAATTTTCATTTTTCAGTCCAGTGAATTTCACCAACTCGAGAAGACTGAAACTAACCATCATGAACGACTTCAATAACGTTTCTTTTCAAATATTGCTCACTTGAATTTTCCATCTAAAGCTCTGAACCCTAAAAGAAAAAGAAAACCTCCATACTCAAAATTGAGTTTTGGAGAAATGCTCTTACTCAACCACATAAAGTCAGAAAGACATTTTTCAAATGAAAACATTTGCATTTCAGCACCAGTATTCCAAAAGTTATTACATTTAGCTATTCAGTTTTTTGCAGGGGTGGCAGTTCCTGTTTCTAAAAGAGGAAGACGAGGATTTGAAATTTATACAGACATTTATGGAGTTGAGACAAACCTTTACATAATTAGCCCTCATGGGTACAAACCACTAGTATATACACTATGACATATTTTATTCAGAGCAATGCTGCTGTTCATTCACACACTAATTACAGTGATTAGGGCTGATATTAAGCTCAGTTTTGTCCTCAGTAGTGCTGAGCTGAATATGTGCGTTCTCATTAAAGATAAAGAAAACAAATCTTTTCCCCTCTCTCAGCCTTCGCATAACAGAGAAACACACACACTCGACAGCAATAAGAGACTGTTTAGCCTCAATGCCTTCACAACAATCAAATTTGCTGCCTTCATAAAACATTTCATCCGGTAAAGCAGCAGAGACCCAAGTGACTACAGCCAATTAACATCAACAATGAGTCTAAATATCCCACTGATAGAAGATAGAAACTGGTGTTGTTTTCTTCTTCATGTGTATATTAACTGTAGATTGATACTTTTATGTATCTATAGTAAAACACAGTGGTGAAAAGTACAAGAGTTGTACTGAAGCTAGGATTTGTTAGTATCAATCAGAATCTAAAGCTCCATCAATGATGACAAAGGCCATCCCACAGCAGACCCAAATCACGATACTGCCACCACCGTGTTTCAAAGATAGAATCACGTTTCATTTCTCATTCAAGACAAATAGCTGCAGTTTGGTCTCATCTATATTTCAATAATAAACCTGTGTTTTTGAAGTATATGAATCTTCAGTGTCATCTTCTTATGCACGCAGCCAGATAATTTCAGTTTCAGTTTAGACATGCTGCAGTACAGTCATTTCAATGTTTTCAGTCACGACTATAGATAAGAGGGACAACTGCATAATATCCACAGGGGACCAGGGTATGTTAAGAGCATGCATTGACTGTGGTGCATAGTCCTAATCTGAGATCAACAGGGACATCTGCAGAGAAATACTTAGCTGAGTAGAAGCTGAGATGTGAGAAGTCTAGGTGCAGTATTTTTAGCCCACACTGTGCCGCCTCTGCCAGAATGACGCTCTAGGTTCCTAGATGTTTCCCTGTCATTCTCCATTGACCTCCTGACACACTTCTTCAAACTTGTGCTGTCAAGATCAGACAAGTCTGAGATATCGCTACATTTCTTTTCAAATCAACCGTTAATCTTAAGGGTTCACATACTTTTGCAACGCGCAGTTTTAGGACTTCTTTTTATTTAATTAGAAATAGTAAAATGAATTCAAACATTCAAGCATCACTGTATGTTTAACTGGTCTTTACTAATGTAACAACCTGAAACAATAGATTTTAACAGCTGAAGTTGTTCTGAAAACACCTGCATAAAGACATGTAATTAATCCAGCTGGTGTCTGCTGATGAAAACATCACCACGTACACTGTCATACAGTGTTTATGTTTACTCTGATTAAGAATCACATTAACATAATTAGACTTTGTAGGCTGTTTACTTGAGCTCTGCCTTTCTCACATTATTATCTTAATGATTTTATAATTGCATTTTGATAAACTTGGATCATCATAGTCGCAAGGTCAAAAACTCTAAACACAAAAACCCAAAATGGACTGTGTGGAGTTCAAACAGCAATAATTCAGGTCCCCGCAGCTGAGAGCCGTTAGACAAGTGTCATGACATGTGGTGGCAGTTTTCAATAATTTAGTGTCACCTGCACAAGTTGTGATGTCATGTCCACTGATAGCTAGCGCAGAGGTACCTTCTCATTTAAGTGTTGGCAGAATTTGGAATTGTGCAAAAAACCTTATCTGAGGATTTAAATTTCTTATAGTCACATTAGGTGGATATCTTGATATGGGCACCTGACTATTGCATAGGAGAGACTTAAACATTTGTGAATGTGTCCTTTAAGCTGCTGTCAGAGAACTTGAGAGCACTTTGTCAATTTTCCAAACCGAGTGTTTGACATTCACAACCTCTCTGGTCACTTTTTTGTGGAGAAAGAGCAAAGCACTGATCTTCTCTTTAGGCTCATGCAATAACAGAACTATTTAGGTAACTTTTCTTGTGAACAAGGTCACTAGCTAAGAAGAGACTGAAAATGTGCCGATGTCCTCATATTAAAGCATGTCACATGGGCCTCCCTCTGATGCTGAGTTTTTCCACTCTGCCTTACAGTGGCCTTCGGAGTACTCAGGCATTCGTGCTTCATAAAGTATGAAGATTCAGCAGGATTCCAACATTATGAAAAGCTAAAATAATTTAACAAACTGTTACATCCTTAACTAAATGCTGGGAAATGCTTAGAAGATTTTAAATATTTAAAATGCAGGACATAATTAGGACAGAAAACTTTAGTTTTGACTAATCTGAGAAAGTGAAATCAAGGTGCTAAACTTTCTCATATGACCCATATGAGCATTTGGTGAGCAGGTGTCTGCTGAAACTGCACCCATTTTGGAATCAGGTGCCAACATGGCTGCAGGTTAGTTTCACTCCAAAAAGTAGCAGTAGCACTTTGGTTGTGATTAGGTGAGGAGACATACGCATGAGGTTGCTTTAAAATTCCTTCTCTATCCTCCTCCAACCTCGCACGACTTTGCCAACTTTTCCACTATCAAGGTGGCGGTCATCAGCTCCCAATGCTCTCCACCAGGTCAACACACTCAACTTTGTCAGACATATCACTCTCCTCATCCTCCTCTATGACTGAGTGTAACACATCCACACTGGTTCTCTCGAGCCAAACCACCACCTGTTATCTAGATACTATCACCTCTAATCTCCCACAAGCAATTGCACCCACATTAACCTTCAGCCACTACACACAACACCAATACATCTCTCACCACTGGCACTTCACCCACCACATTCTCTCTCTGACATGCAGATACACCTGCTACAATATCAGAAGGATCAAGATGCTATGCAACTCCTTATGCAGGCTCCGCCTGACTACTGTAACACTCACTCTGTAACTAACAGGACTCTCAACATGTGCATCTATAGATGGTCTAAAATGCAGCAGCACATCTCACTTTTAATCAGCAAAAATCCTCCACTGCTCATCTCACTACAATGGCTTCCAGTGGCTGCTGCATCAGATTCAAAGCTCTGACACTGACCACAGAGTAATTAACTCGACTGCACCTTCATACCTTAACACACTCATCCAGGCCTACGGTCCTTCGCTCTCATTAGGTTGAGCCAACGAATGTCACATGGTAGCTCAGGTCAAGTAGGCTTTATGGTCATTTCAACAATACACGTTGAAACGAAACAACATTTCCCCAGGACCAAGGTGCTACATTAGACAACATAAATAAAATTAAAAAATTACACATGCTGTAAAACTAAAAAAAATATAAATACACAAAGTGCACATGTGCAACATGTAGTGCAAAGACAAGACAAGAAACAGTAGCGCCGACCAGTACACGTTACGCAAGATGGATTGTCCATATGCAAGTAAGATAAATAATAGTTTAAGTGTAAACACTGTCAAATGAACATAACTAGGGTTTGTAAAAATGTTGAATGTTTGCTTCAAAAATTTCTACTTCCATAAATTCACATTAAGTTTGTTTGCTGAGGGGAAATCCTATGCTATGTTGGCTCATCGAAACAGTTCAGGGTATAAATAGTTGGTGTAATGTTTGTTCCATCCGCTAGATGGAAAACGGTAATACATGCATATTGGTTGTTTTCTGGTTGCTGATATATGTTATCCCATAATATCCTGGACGACAGTCTCTTAATAGCCACTAGGTTCCACAGAATTGGACACATCAACAGTGTAGACCCACAGTGCTATTAATCATATTATTAATGGAGGGCTCTGAGTTCCTAAACATAACAACTGTAGTCGCAAAAACTGCATGTTTTAATGCAAAATTGAATATTTTGGTACAAACAAATATGTTTGCTGGGGAACATTTTCCAGGTTCAGTAGACTATCAACCCAGGGGCAACATGCAATCCAGTTGCAATCAACAGCAGCACTACAATTTAAAAAAAAAAATTCAAAAGAGATGTTTTACATTTCAAATTTGAAATCACTCTTCTTCCCAGGTGGAGTCACATCACCTGACAGCTGACTCTGCTCTCTGTGTGGTGGATGTTGCACTTTACAGTGCAGCAGCAACAGCAGGGAATAGAGTCATTTCACAGGCCAGCTAGTATGTGCGCTTTGGTCCCACCAGGAGCTCAGAGCAGAGGTGAAGAAATCAGCTACCCGCGCAGACAGCTACCCATGACTAATGCTGCTGCCCGCAGCCTGCCCTCTCGTATACGACTCTCTCCGGGGACAGCTTAGACCATCCCTGTGCAGATTACTCCAAAGCCTCCACACTCCATCCTCCCTCAAGTCACAGCCAGACTTCTCTTTCAGATAAAGCAATAATTATGCACTTTGTTGTCTTAGAGATCCACAAACGGTTTCTTTTTCTGAGAACAAATGTGCACAGTCTGATCATCTGTCACGCTTTGATGTGGCAAACTGTTTCAATTTGACTGTTTATGTCTGAGCCGCTCAGAATTCTGCATCTCGGAGGGTTTCAAAATCAATGAAGACCGTTGTTTATCAAAGGTTATCAAATCTCTTTGAGGGGAAATGAATTATCTTCCTTTTCTCAGTCTTTTCCTTTCACCTGCGTATCTCCGTGCTCTCGAAGACTTTACTGAAGTGGTGAGGAAAGCCGGCAACACACTGAAACCGTCTCGATTTCATTTCTCCTGATCTGTGCGTCTTGATAAAAAAGGCAGCAGTGATGGAACTGCTGAATCACTCTTTATACAGCTATTTGTTTAAAAGTTTTATGTGAGAATGTTCTCTCGGCAGTTACCCCTTCGGACTTTAAAACGTTTCATGCCATCACTCTTGTCTTGAGTGCATTTATTTTGCGATAAAGATGGTAATCTACTTTCTTGCTATTGCCACTTCCCTCAATCTGCCTTGTCTGTTTTTATTTATTTATTTCCTTCAATTCATGCAGAAGAAATTATTTATCCTGAACTTTTAGGAAGAATGCAAAGAAGACTTAACTTTTTCTCCCCCACATAACTGAGCAAAAACAGATGTGTTAAAAAAAAAAAAAAAAAACTCAAGGGACTGCATTTGAGTGAGCATGTTACTTCAAAGCTACATGAAGCAAAGTGCTGCAGATGGTGTTTTTTTCAACCGAACGTTTCTTAAATTAGATAGGGAAATTTGAAAATATAAATTGGTCTCCTTCCTGAATCATTAGGTCAGATCACCTACAAAATATTTATTTATGTTTACAAGGTTTCAACTTTAAGGAGGCACAGAGGGAGATACCAGAGGCAAAGTGAAATGGATGTTCACTTTCTGAGTATAATTTGTTAATATTTATCTTGACCAAATGTCCACAAATGCGCTTAGATATAAGGTATGGGAATACTAACCGATTCATATCACTACACAAACATGAACGATCGGTATAGCAATATAGCAATTAATCGATGTGATTTTGGAAATGTAATCATGAATTAGCAGTTATCACACGTGTGCAGCAGTTCAGTATGATATATTTGATTTTTAGATGTTTTATGCATTTTGAAGACTCTCTATGGGTCATACGAGATATGACAAAACTTACAGGCATTTAATCTGGAGGACTTGTTGGAGAATCAAGGTTTTCTTTATAATCCAGTCATAATTGTCTGTACATTCAATTGTCACCCCAAACAAAAGCTAATGGCTAAACTAGCATACTGCATTTTCTGAACAACAGACTAAAAGAAATGGGGCTTCTTAACTTTACAAGAAAAGTGTTTGAGTAAAATTCATCCACACAAGGAAATAAAGACATGTACACACACACACACACACACTGTTAACAGGGTAATGACTGCCATTCTCGAGCAGGTTCAATGGTCCGGCAAACAACAAACATCACACATCAGAGGCGAAGTGATGAATTGTCTTTGTAGGACAATCAAAAATCAAATCTGCATGTATCTGCTCAGATATGCTCAGCAGCATGTCAGCAGCCCATAATAAAAGAGTCAGACAGTGGTTCATTGACCGTTTTACTGCTTCTACAGTCAAACAGAGCATAAAGGTTTACAATCAAAAGTCCACAGTTTTCCAGATTTCCAGAGTTTAAACCTCTGAAATAACAACATATAAGCTTCAATTTAGCTGTTTAAAGCAAAAGACACTGGTTTAACCTCAGTGTGAGACATTGTCCCGTGTCCTCTAATGAACAGAAAGTTTGTCAGGCAACAGATAAATAGGGGTTTGATCCTGTGCCCCATCTTTCTCATCTCATCTTTCTGATCTCTCGCCGCTCTGCTCATTTGTCCCTTTCCTTCGGCTCAAATTGCTTCTTCCTCCATCATCTGCTGTCATCACATTTTGACCTAATTCCCTGGATATCAGTCTTTTATCTGCACTGATCCTCAGCTCCTCTGTCCTTCTGTCTGTCATTCACACTGTTGTTTCATCAGCCTCTGGTTTCTTTTGAACAGCTTACAGACTTGTTCTTCTAAAGCGAACCACTGCACACAACTGAGGTGATTAATCAGCTGTCAAACAAATTAGCAACACATTATTTTAAATCAGCCACCCATTATCCATGTATAATGTAAATGAGAAACTGATAAATGTTTATAATGTAGTTGATCACAGAAATAAGTTTAGTTTCAATCATGTTTTTTGCCCCATTTGAGTCCTGTAATATTGTTTTTCTGCCTATACACAGTCTTTTCTCACTAGTTTTGCAAACTATATTGACAGCTGGTTTATGGATAACTCTTCAGCAAAACATGCTTTTTTTCATGGGTGGTGCATGGAAAATATTTGTGGCTGTAGTCTTGAATTTGATTTGGTTCAAACCATCTAAAAACCATCTGAAATTAGACATTGTCCCTTTAAAGGTCTTATATTATACCCATTTGGGAGTCAAAAACAGGTCCCTGGAGTCCTGAGAACGTGTCTGTAAATTTTCATGCTAAAAATCCATGCAGATCCTCCTTTCTGCTATGGCTGACATTTTGCAGTCAGAGCCTGTCTCTGGAACAACTGGTTTTAAGCTGGAGGTCTCACTGTTTTCATTTAGCAGTCAACACACACCAGCTTCTCATCCTGCCTAACAGAGACCAGAGACACAGCAGCAGGACCGTGGAGAGCAGACAGCTGAGCTGCAGCTCCACTATAACAAGGTTACATAACCATGTCGTGCTGATCTTACATAACAGTGCAATTAAAAGATTCACGTCAGTCAACAGTTCTGTGAAAACAGCAGACAATCTGCCCTGCTTCCACAAACCAATCATCACTCAGATGTGTGTACACACCATGTAAACCCAGTTTTAGGTCATAGATGGTCAGAATCAGTCCATCTTTGAGCTCGGTCTTGAAGTCACTCCGATGTACACACACACCAATCCCTGGCTGGATTGCACAAGTGTAAACCCGACAGTAGGAGACACCAAGCGCTTGACAGAGGCTGTAGTGGACGTGATTGGCTAGAGCCGACTAGGATGCTGTCCCCAATAAATGTCAGCGATGGGGAAAATTCAGACTGGACCATTCTGGGACTGGATACTATTAAACAGGAAAGTGTAAAAAAAAACAAAACATATGTGTATGTCTACAAACAGCCGAGAGCCATATAAATATATAGAAATATATGTCTATGGGTACTGTAGTACAACACACTACACAAAAGTGCTCTTGTGAGACGTCTCCAGGACAGAATTTCAAAGTTAGTCCATTAACAGATACACAGTGACAATAGGAGATATATAATTTGTTTTCTTACAAGTCTGTGCATCATCAAACTTGTTTCTTTTAATGCAAAACTATTAAACATTGGGATCTTAAGCTTGTTTCTCTCAGGTTGTACTAATGTGTGAATCCAGTTCTGCAGTAGCTTAACTGCTGTTGCTGCTTCTGAGACCTGCTCACAGTTCTGGATGATCTGTATTTGCCAGTAGTGGATGCTGAAATGATAAACAACATGTCATTAATGGGTTCTATAGAATATTACTTTTGTGTTCCTGTTGTCCCATTGCGGTCCAGGTTATTTGCTCTAAAGCTCACCAGCAGGCTGCTGAATAATGTTGTGATAAAGGCTGCAAACACACATCACAAATTAGGATGGATGATGAGATTTCTAGCATCGGGGCACAAAGATGGATTAGACTAGATTTAGATTTAAAAACAGGTATTTTTGCAGCGTGAAGCTTAAAGTAGGGCAGCACTAAGAGAGCCGAGCACCTCACACCTCCTAACTGAGATGTCATGGATTGGGGCTGTATGTTATGCTGTTTGTACCTAAATGAAAGTCTGCTGCTGACGACGGAGGGTGGAAAAGCATTTAGACACACAGGGGGTGATGAATTTGGATTTAGGAGCAAAATATAAAACTGTCTCGTAAACATCTGTTGGTGGCTGAACTTCAGACAACACCTTCACCTACTGTCTGGTTCGAGTGAAGCTATAAAGTAAGACTAAATTTAAAAGCCATGCTTCTTGACCAAAAAAAAAAAAAAACAAAACAAAAAAAACAGTGCATTAAATGAATAGCTGCTATTTGTAATGCTTATCCATGGACAGATAATGAGACCTCTGGCTCCTGAATAATGATAAAAAGCCATCTAACCTCTTGTTTGGGACCCAGAAAATCAAGAGATGTCATTTTGTCCTCTTGTGATCATTTGATGTCTTTTCATTCATGTCATTCATTCACTTTAGTTGTTTTGCTCTTTTTGTCTCCTTGTCAGCATTTCACAATAAAAACTCATTTGTACTGATGAGTTTAGTTGCTTCAGTTGCTCAACTGCTCCTTGTTTATTTTAACGTACAAAAAGGAAAAGCTTTTTTTTTTTTTTTTTTAAAGACTGGTATTTGCTCCGAGTTGTCTGAGTGCCCAAACGCAAGGTGTTTTTTGTTCTACGTAGGCGTTTCCACTCAGCTTTTTCACTACTGCAGAGAGCACATCAAACACGTGGATGGGAACTTAATGAGTTTGTGTCAGATCGCTCTGTTCTTTCAGAATTTCCTCTGCTGCGTCTCATGCTGGGATTGGTGTTCCTCAGAAAGAATTAAAAAAAGAAAAGAAAGAAACATTGCAGGAACAACTCCAGTTCTCTGTTTCCAGACTCTCTTTCTCTCCACCCACGACCAATTTCCTGTCCCTCAGCTCATTAGTCATCTCCACCCTCCCGTTCAACACCTTCTCAGCTGCTCTCCGAGGATCTGCTGGGTAATCACAGAATCCCTGGAAACTCTGCTGCGTGAGACCAGGATGCTGCCGTCAATCAGGACCTTAATTAACAAAATGTCTGCTGATTCACTGAAGCCAGATGTGACATCATACAAAAGTAACAACCAGAACACGTCGGTCCGCTTCCGTTCGTGAGCTCACTCTCTTTTATTATCAGCTGTGCACATCATCACACAGTTCTTCACTAAAACTTTGGCTGTGAGGTTTCTCAAAAATGTATTATACGAGTTGAGCACAGACTGTTTGCCTCCAACTGACACAATTCATGTGTGTATGTCTGTTGAAAGCAAATAGAATTTGTGGCATTCACCAACTTTCACTTGCTTCAATTTAAAAGGAAAAGCACATTTCACAAGTGGTCCAGGCCTGTTGTATGACTTCTTAACAAATAGACAGAGTTTAGAGTTTAAATAAGATACTAGTAATATGCTGTTCATTATATCATCACCATCGCTGCCAGTTTACTCAGAGGCATTTTGGATTACAGTGTCACATTTGGTCCCAGCAGCTTCTACAAGTCTGAAGAAAAGTAGGAAACTTTCCTTCAGGGTCTGTGTCCGTATCATCCTCTGACAGATGACAGTACAACATCACCCACTGTAGCTGGAATATTCTCTAATATTTCAGTGACTGTCACACTGTTCACCTCTAATATCAGTGATGGAGAGCTTTGCTTGACAAAGATGTTTTTTTAGTGTCCTGCAGCATGAACTGTTCCCTCTTTTTTTCCTGTCACAGTACAGCTGCTCTGTCCACACCACACTGACACATGGACTATTAACATTGTCTAATTATTGTCACTACTCTAATACCCCAAGACTGACCGTTACATTTGTTCTGCTTTACTTGGCTAAGTTCTAACAACAGTGTTGAAGCTCTGCACTTTCTATTGTCACATTCTTCTTCTTTTCAATGTTGTTTGACATTTTGGTGAATTAAACTATTCCCACAACTGAAGAGAAACAGCAGCTTTGGATGGTGATTTTAAGGTTTGTTAATTATGCTAGCGATCACATCTTGTGCAGAGAACGTGCAGCTCTTTGTGAGCACATGGAATTCATCAGTTACAGTAACTTTGTGCACGAACAACCCTCACACAGAAAAGTCAAAGAAACGCAAGAATACGAAATGTTCTTGCATTAGAGCCAAATGACTAAACACATCTTTCAGTCTTTTTCCTAAATGCCACTGTCTCCATTACTGTGATTTGTCTTTTACTGCAGCACTACATGGAAAATATGTTGGATAAGAGAGATGCAGGGTAAAAATCAATTCAGATTAGTTAAAGCAAAGTTACTTAAAGCAACAATGTGTGATCTATGCTAGCATTAGCATGAGACTTCCTCTGCCTGATCCACTATGCTCTGCTACAGTCTTGGTACCGTGTCTATGGTCTAGATAAACCTTTATTCAATCAAGTCTTCACTTCTTACATAACCTGCCCTGTTCTTCCAAAAGTTAGAGTCGTATGTAAAAACTGTATCCTGTTGCTGACTTTTTAAGCAAAACATTTTATTTTGATCCTGTCAGATGTAGGTTTTGTGTGGAAGCAGATGAATCCCCACCTCCTCTTCTATAATGATACATTACAAACAAATGTCTCCAATTCAATTAATAATAATAATAATAATAATAATAATAATAATAATAATAATAATAATAATAACTAAATTTTACATTCACACATGTAAATAGAAAGATTCACTTCATCAATTCCTTTAAATTATATTTCAAAATGCTGAAAAACAAAGCAAAGATTATGCTTCACTTAATCGTCATTGTAATATGTAAGCTTTTAATCACATTCTTGGTTTTACAGTTTATATGCCTTGATACATCTAACATTGCCCTTGAATATATGCATTTATCCATTTGTTCTATGTATGACTGTTTTCACATTTCCACTGTGACTCATTCCACCTATATAACAATTCTTATGTCTTGTGAAAGAAAAAAAAGCAGGTTCCAAGGGCAGGTTTCAAAATTATATTTTTATATTATATTATAACTCTTTAGAAGCAAATTTGTGTCTCTGGATGTTTCATGGGATTTGTTCAGGAAAGCAAATACAGACATCACAGCATAAACCTTTAAGATATAAACTGTTGAGGCTGAGCAAATTTACAGTTCAGTTCATATTTTATAAATCCCAGTTTGCATACAAACTGCTCTTTGTAAGGTCTTCTAAAGGGTAACTACGGCTGTCAGACAATCAAATACAAACTACTTAATAAAAAACTACAAAACTACAAGTACCTATTTTTACTTTGCAGTAGTAGCAAAAAAAAAAATGAAACAAACATCCATCCAGTCCCCATAGGGGTCACTGTCTTTGGAGAGGCAGACACAGGGAGAACATGCAAACTCCACACAGAAAGACCCTGGCCGACCCCGGGAATTGAACCCAGGACCTTCTTGCTGTGAGGCGACAGTGCTAACCACTGCACCACCGTGCTGCCCAAAAGGGAATATATCAGTTTTTTAAGCAGATAAAATTTGGTTTTGCTTGCCAACAACTGTAGTCCACAAAATCCACATGCCTCTGCTGCGAAAAAAAAGTATTTTTCCCTCTGATTCTCTCTTATTCCTGTGTTTAGTTACTTGGCTACAATCAATGAGCACATAAATCAGCCAAAAGACTAGTGTATTTATGTTATAGTTGCACAGTTCATGTTGCCTGTGTAAACCACTTCAGAATAATGAGAATGACAAAGTCTTTCAAAGTAATTAATAGTCACACATAGTTTAGTTTTTGTTACTGCACCGTTTTTCTGACACATTTCAGGCTAATGAGCTTGACTTGAGTTGTTAAAGTGCCCATATTATGAAAAATCCACTTTCTGGCCAAATATGTAGGTTTATTTCCAGTGTATGTAGACACATACTAAGTAAGATAAAAGTGCATTCGCTCGTGGCTGATCTACAGTGCTCACAGCAGCAGACTAGTGCATTGCACCATTGAATGTATTTATGAACGTATGATTTTTTTTGTTTTCTCTTTTCTTTGAAAAAACAGACGATTTATTTGGTTTTTGGTTTAGGGGTCCTCACAGTGGTAAAGATATAAAATGGGTCTAAGTTGGAAGCTGTATGCTTTACCATTTTAAAGTGTTTAGCCTTTTTTTTTTTACTTTGTTACCTCACAAAAGCATCTTTGTGTGTGTGAGAGAGTGTATACACACACAGGACTGTGCTCTTTTTAGCTTCTCTCATTCTCAGAAACAGGAGAAACTGTTAGCTAGCTTAAGAGCAGAACATTCAGTATGTTTTACAAGCATAGTGTGAATCTGTTTTTTAATCCCCCAAATTCTTCAGCTCAGATTTTTTTTATCATTTCTGTTTCAAAACTTTATGTTAGTGGTTTATATGTGGCTGATGAGGCTTTTGGTTAAAGTGCTTTTTAAAAATTCCCATCTGTCCAATAGCTGTGCCTGCTTACCCTTGAGGGTCACAGGAGCCTGGAGCTGATTTTGCTGAAGAGACGCCAAGTACACTCTCAACAGGCTAAATGACTGCTCCATTAATAAAAATATTTTTAATCTGGTTCTAGTTGGTCTGCGCTCAAATAAAGACCATAACGTCACACTCCTTGACGTCTCAATCCTTCTTCTAAATCCAAACTCTGTGCAGTTTTTATCTGTTCTGCTTGAACTGATCCTCAACCTTGGCTGCAGGGAAACTTATTATTTCAGTCTCACCTGTTTTCTCTCCCATCTGAATTTGATTAGAAGTTTTAAGCTGAAAAGCCAACAAATCCTCTTCTGCCTTGTTAAATATTCATGCATGAATGGGGCACACAGAAGAAAGGCACTGCAGGAAAAACTCCTTTGTTCTTTGTCACATAAAAGAAAATAGAGCTGGAAATTCAAAGTACAGACAGTACTGTATAAATACATCTAATGTAATTAACAATGCGGCGGATGAAACCTCAGCAGAGAAATAAAGCTTCTTTGTAGTCAAATAAACGTATTTGTACCTGCACACAAACTGTTCAGTTTATCTGTTCGATGTTTTAATAACTCAAGGTCGTATCCAACATAATCCCATTTAACTATGCCCTTCAACTGTGCCACTAAAGTGCTCAGGAAAGTAAAGTTTGTATTTTTTCCTAGTGTTAATTAACTCAGGTGGCTGCACCTGCTTCGGGGGGGGTATCTTACCCTATCTACCCTATCTTTTGAGGAGGCTCAGGTCTTTCAACGTCTGCAGCGCCATGCTGTGGATGTTCTATGAGTCTGATGGCCAGTGTCACCTTCTATGCTGTGGTCAGCTAGGGCAGAAGTATGAAGCTTGCAGTCACTAACAGGCTGGACAAATTAATCAGGAGGGCTGGTTCTGCTCTGGGCATGGAGCTTGACCCTCTTCACACTGTGGCTGAGAGAAGGACAATCCCTTCCACCCACTACACAGTGTGCTGACTGAACAGAGGAGCACATTCAGTCAGAGACTAATCAATGTCAAGTGCTCCACAGGACGCCAGGGGAGAGCCTTTCACCCAGTGGCCATTAGACTTTATAACTCCTTCACACATCTAACATGATGACATAAACGTTATTTATGCCATTATGACATTATTTATGTCAGTACTGTGGTTTCACCGCTTCATTGTGTTCCATTTGTGATTTGTGTTGTAGTAGATCTTTTCCTGAGTTCTTTCCTTTTCTTTTTATCAGCGAACAGCTGTAACAGGCAAAACTATTTTTTTGTTTGTTGTAATTGCTATGTACAGGGTTTATGTTCGAAATGTTTTTATTGTTGTTGAAGCAAAACATTGTTAATGTTAGCCTGTTTTAGCTTTAGCAGTTAGCTCGCTAATTAGACAGTCATGCTGCTGTTAAACAAATCTAATAAATTATACACTGATTTTTATCTTTACAACAAAGCTTCAGTTCATCCTGTTGGTCATGGTAGTCACAACCCTTGACGCAATAGGTTCTTGGTTCTAGACCAGCACAGAGTTGATTCTTTGTTCGTGGAAACACAAAGAACTGGAACTGAACTGAACACTAGCTGCCAATGTGGACCAATCGATCATTCGCTCATCGATATATAATATCTTTATATAGTAAATGATGCTGGAGCATTTTCAAGGTCCTCCATTCCTTCACTAGCCATGTCTTTCAAAAGCAGTAGACAGAATACTACTACACTAGTACTTTTGTATTTGACTTGTATGTCTCTGATGTGTTTATAATGTGAATTTTCTAAGAGTTGAATAATAACAGTAAAGAATCTGCTGCAGACTTCCCAAAAAAAGAAAATTAAACAAAAGAGAACAAAAACACACAACTCATAATAGAGTGAGTTCACATCAGGAGGTTTTCAAACAGCGTCCTGTTGTGTACAGAGGTAATGAGCCGAACAATGTAAGAAGCACTTTAAATGTTTTATACCACATCATCTTCTCAGTGTGATGACTGTGATCCTCTGCGCCAACAACTGCCACACACAGAAACACCACAATACTGAGTACACAAACGCACCACAGTACTGAGTCATGCTAAGGCACCATGACACACGAATGTACCATGATAGTGAGAAATGCAACACAGTATTCAGACACTCAAACGCACCACAACACTGAGGCACGCTAATGGATCACAAGACACACAAATGTGTTTCTGTATACTGCAAGTTTGTCTGACCTACATTTGTGTCCTGTGTGTGACCACCCAGTGATGCAGGGGCTTTGTGAGCATTGACTGCACTACAGAGACATCCTTAGTGGGATGGAGAACAAAGAGAAAGGCTCTTAATGAGCTCTGCCACTGCTGAAACCCAAACTAGGCCAGCCAACAGGCCGTGTGTGTGTGTCTTAAGGGCCATGCTGACATAGACAGAACACAGTGCAGGACCAGCAGTGGGACCTGAACCAACCAAAAAGCATTAGCTAGGTGTCTGGGGCTACTGAAAACGCTGCAGCAGCTCCACAGTGAAAGAACGCTTCATGTGATGTTCATGTTCATTCAAACATCCCACAGAACACGGAACAGCACTGTTGTTGAAAGACGACCGAATTAGATTCCTAAAGAAGTGTCAGACTGAAGAAAATCAATGCAGCAGAAACTTTTCGCAGAACAGCAGAGTTCAGACCGTCATGCCTGAGCGTTTGAGTCGAGTTCAACTTCAAGCTCCGTCTCAGCTCTGCGACAAAACTCCACTCAAAACTCTGCAATGGGACAAACACCACATAGACAATTTCATGGGGATGGTCATACGCTGGGCCTCAGTGGTGTCCTACAGCCAAAAGTAGGACCCCATATGCCTCTGCAGGTCTGACTGTTCATTTTTATGACAAGTTCATAAAACAAAACAAAGGAGTCTGTTATATCAGAACTGAGCTATAACCTCCTATTGGCTTCCTCTGATGCCTTTTCATAAATAAATGCACTCAGAATTTTGCTCCAAACTCCTATTTCAGTCAAAAGCAGGAAAATATATGCCTCTAAATATCACAATATGCATTTGTATTTGCATTTTGTGTTTGAAAAAAATTCCATTAATTTCAGAATAAATGAAGTTTAATCTTTTTATTACATCTCCTTTTTTTCCCCTCTTAAAATATACTGTGTTTCAAATAGTTAATGAAGACTCGGGCAAGACTGGGTCATTTCTCTAGTAACTTAACATAGACAAAAGTATATACTAAAGATAATAGCTGGACTCAATACAGTACAGTACACCTCCTACCCACCTACGCCTCCATCTCTCTGCCTTGGAGTGTGCAGTTACTGGCCCAAACAACCTGTGTATTTTAGTTGTTGCTTGTTGTTATTTTTGTTTTGTAGCCAATGGTTCTTTTCCCTTTCCACTCACTGCAACCAGCCGAGGCAGATGGCCAGCCACTATAAGCCTGGGTTTACCTAAAGTTTCTTCTGTTAAAGGGAGGTTTTTTTTTCTCTCCACTGCTGCTTATTTCTGCCCAAGGGGGATTTGTTGAGTTTCCAATTCTGTAAGGTGTTAAATTTTACATTTTAAAGTGCCTTAAGATTACTTCTGTTGTGGAGTGGTGCCATATAAATAAAATGAATTGGTCATGGAACAAATGAGCAGCCCGCTGTCTATATATTTTTGTGCCATTAAACTAGGGTGTAAGAATACACTTAGCTTACAAGAACAAGATGAGACCAGATTTTAGAAAGAAGAAAGAAACTAAGAAACATTCAGTAAAAAACTATACGACTGGAAAAGCTGTCTTTTATTGTACTAAAGTCACAAAATCCAAAACAATAGAGTTCTATTCTGAGCTGTTGTATAATTTCACAAGTATTCTATGCACAAAATTTCAAACAGAAACTGACCAATTTTTTCTCCATGCATGATACAGAGCCACAAGATGGTCACAGCTACTCAGTCCAGCTTTGTCAGCATTTACAGTAGTCACATTGAAGCTACTGAGAGGAGCTGTGCTTGTGTTAGCTGCGATGCAGAGCACCGTTTTCTTACATTAGTACATAGTTCTCGTCTTGTCTGTTAATTCAAGATTCCAAAAACTTTAAACAATTTCCCTCAGGGATTAATAATCTGTGGTTGTACAGTGGGAGAGAAGAGAGTTTAGTTGCTCTGGTTCTGTTATGTGCTGATATTGCAGGAAAGCATTTCAACGTTTTAATATTGCAAGATGTCAGGAGGTTCTTGTCACACCCGTATCACTAAACTCTGAGTCTATGAATAAACATGGTTGTAATCCTACAGAGTTCGTTCAATATTGTTAGAATAATACTGGATGATGTCTTAAATTAAAGCAGACAGTCGACTATTTAAACTCATCTTTCAGATCCACTGTGGTGGCATACAGAGACTAAACTATGATTATATTATTATATTAATGTCCAAATATATACAGACCTAACATGATAACATCGAACTGATGTAGCCTCAACATATATTATATGTATCAGAGCTTAAACAGACACCTCGGGACCAGCAGTAAACTACCAAAGGGTTGCTGGGAGATGATCTCTGGAGCCAGAAGCAGCGAATGTATTCTTGAGCCTGCAGCAGGATGAGGAGCAGCTCCTGACGCCTGGTAAACTCACTTCTTTCTGACTTTACAACCACAGATTTTACTTTTCACTTTCCTCCGGTGCTGAGGGCATTTATCAGACCTCACAAGGCTCCTCCTGGAGAAGCTATAGGCCTTAAACTGCTCCTCCCTAGCACCTGGAAACACACACAGACACACACACACACACACACACTGATGTGAAAAATCCCTGGAGTCTTCTTTAAGCGCATTAGTGTAGAATGATAACTGGAGATGGGTGGATCAACATTTTTATCTACTTCCCTGGAATGTGGTGTTCAGAAACAAAAAAAATGAGGCTGATGATTTCACAGCTTGGAAACATCTTTACTACGGAGGAGAAGCAACATAGTTATCTGATGTAATTACTGTATGAACAGCAACATGACTTCACACTGTGGACCTGCACCTACTAAATGTCCACATATGCACCTGGATACACACAATGATGTGGAAAATCCTTGGTTTCCCCTTTAATATGACACAAATCAAATCAAATCAAATCAAATCAACAAGTCTTAAGCTCCTCAGGCAAATTTCAAACAGGCACAATCGATGGAGAAGCTTTTCTGACCTGCAAATGCAAAATCCTCACAAAAACACTAAGACGTTACGTTCCATCTGCTGCCAGTTCAAAAACACAAAATCAACATGCAGCAGGAGGCTTGATCAACTCCTGGCTTACCTTCAGTCAGACCCATGTGGATGCTCCAGTAGTTCTGCAGGCACTGCAGCTCTTTCTTCATGCCCCTCTTGCAGCGGCAGTCGTACAGCGGCGAGTCCTGCAGCACCTCCAGCGCACCCTGGCATTCCTTGGAGGCAAGCATGGCGCTGCGCTCTTTGTCCCCACCAGACAGGCACTGGCGCATGATCCGGTAACGTGAGCTGCACTGGCTGTTTTGGTTGCACAGTTCAGAGGCTCGAACGCAGTCCAGAGGTTCCCTCCACCCTGGGGGGCCCAGCTCTGAATCACAGACACACACATCTGCAGCGGGAAAGACAAGGAATGAGGGAATATTCTGTGGTTAAGGCTGATTGTGTGTTTGTGTGAGAGTCATAAGAGGGTTAGGAAAGCCTTGGCTCAGTTTTAACAACAAAGCTTTCACTCTTCAGAATCCCACACATGCACAAACGAGCTAAAACACAAAGCATCACATTGCGGATAAATCAATATTCAGTTTGTTTAATTTTTGCTGCGATTTATAAAAAATGTTTTCATCACATTGTTGTGGATGTTGCTGCACTAATTGATGAACAGTTACAATATAACCTCAGATAAAATGAGTTGTTGATTTAAGTCTTGTGTTTTGCAGAGTTTGGACAACAGAGCAGATTTATTGCGTCTAGAAGAGATTTGTTTTTCTACAGTTGCTCAGAGGTTAAGTTGATGATGTTGGCGCCTCACAATCAAGTGCTAAAAGCCAGTTCCAGGAAGTTCGTGTCTAGGAAACAACAACACAGAGTTAGACAGGCTACACTGACAACCGCTGATCGCAAAGAGAAGAAAAATGATGTGCCATACAACTAAATGCCTGAGAAGTAAGTGAATAAGATCAAGTCCAGAATCTGACGGTAAATCTATGTTCATATGCACAAACAACTGTTTCTGTTAATTTGGGTTACTGTCTGTTGCCTTCTGAGCTAAACCTCTGCGGGAAAAAAAAAAAAAACACTGTCAACAGAGGTTGTGTGTGACTCAATCAAACCACACAAGCTGTTGCTTCATTTGGCTTCGACAAACTGTCGCTGTCTGGCTCTGCAGGAGAAACCATCAGTGTCAGGCTGCTTTTAGCTCACAGCCAAAACTAATTTAATGGACACAAATCAGAACTCAGCTTAAAAACGGCACCAATGAGGCTGCAATATCACAACCCACCATCGCAAAATACGATGTGACAGATATATTCAGTCAGCCTGAGCACTATTTGCACAGCATACTTCTCCACTTAAACATTTATCAGTCAAGCTTTAATTATAGCAGCTCTCCTAGAGAGAGTCTCAACAACAGCGAGTCATGTCTTCAGTAAATACTTTTGACTTTATAGTTGCATAAAATAAAATGTTCTAAGTTGACATATTACCATTTAGATCAACTTAAGATTTGCTTTGATTGACATAACTCAGTCATGTGGAACTTAGTGTTTCAGTGTTTTAAAAATCAACCACAGTCAGTCTGACCACAAAGACATGAATCACATATTCATGCACATTTACTACCTGAAGAGATAATCTACATAAATGTGTCCATAAAAACTCACTGATAAACATCTGTTTTGCATTTTCTTCAGTGTCACACTAATGCAAACAGACTCAGGTCATAGTGAGCTCCTCTCAGTTATTTCTCACTCTAACACTAAACAACTAATTGTAAAATACAGACTAAAAGTGTGTCTCAAGAAACAATACAACATTCATGAATGGACTCTGAATGGCCTCCTGGGAATGTGCTCAGAGGCATAACGTCACAAAGCAACCAAATAGGACAGTAAACAAGCACAACTAGACACAAAATGACCAGGAAGAGACATAAAATGACTCCAAAGAAATGCTAAATACGTACAAAGATGTACAGTGTCGAAAAGAGACGGCAATTATTTAAAACACACACAAATTAACTACAAATAGATTTAAAACCAATTCAAACAAAAGCACAAAACATCAAAGATGCACAGGATCGTGGTAAAGAAATACTAAATGAGCACAGACAACACAGCTTCATAGCTTGTAGTCATTCTGTGTTTCTTTCAGGGTGGGGGTCTTGTGCCACAATCCTCCCACAGCAACAGCACATTTGAAGAGCTTTTATAGGCGCGTACGCTTCTGAAGACTTTACTTTTACATGTCATTAAGTTGGTTCTGAAACAGGCGTATATGTTTGTAAGAGCGTGTTTTCAGACCACCACAAACATTTTACCTTGCTCTGTTTTCACAGTGAGCTGATAAAAGTCTGTAGAAGAAAAAGCAGCTCTTGTCACAGGAAAAAAGAAAAATCTGATCCATTTAAACCCAAGGACGTTGATTTAAAACAGGACGAGCAGAGTTCACAGAAAAACACTCACTGTGTTTACAAATGTTCTGTTCTGTTCAGATTTCACAGATTCGTTTGTGTTTAGCATTAATATTATTACAGTTACAATTAGTGTTGTTTTGTTTAAGTTCACTTCTGACTCACCTTTTTCTTTCCAGGAATGAAAAGATGCTGCAACCAGACACTTTCTACTGATAAACCACAGCTGCTGTTTAATCCTGGATGACGTTTTCCTTATGCTGAGATTTAAAACCGTTATCATTTGACTGATTGGCTGAGTGTTGATCATGTGACTGCAGGTCACAGGTCAAAGTCAGTTCAAACTATTTCATTTAGTAATTTTAATATTAATATAATATATAGCAATATTAATATAAGTCTGATCCACACTACAGTCAAGTAGGTGGCAGTAACATACCTATAAGTTTGCCAGGTGCCAATAAACAAGAAGAAGAACTACAACCCTCCTCCTCCCAGCATGCATTGGGGTGAGAGATAAATGTCTCAACTTTTGTTTATTTCTTTATGATACTGTTATTTTATTCTATTTAACTATTTTTATTTTATTTTATTCCACAGCTGCTCTTTTCGATACAATTAAATTAGGTGTTTGTGTTCATACTGATGCTGGTGTACAACTGCTGAGGTTCTTCATGACAGATAAATGATGACCAGAAGGCTGGAGAAAAAATGAAGGACCTTGATATCCATATGCATTATAGCACAGTGAGTTCATCATTTCATAAGTTTGTGTTAAAATTAACACAAAATTCTCCATTTTAATGTTGCATTCAGTGTCACATGTTCCAGCTCCACAGCCCTTTAACAGTCTAAATCTTTTGTGTTTATCTGTTTGTTCTTTGTATTGGAAAATTTGTATTGGTGCTTTTTTTAGGGTGCAAACTTATATTTCCTTTCATGTTTTATCACAAGTGAGTGTGAGGATTAGTTTGTGATGAGAACATCAACTGTTTTTCTTTTGTCTCTCTAAGAAGCAGAGTCATTTGTTTTGAAAATCTTCGAGTTTATGATCGTAGTCATGATTTATTCTGATCCGTCTACACTGACGTTTGTGAACTAGACTGAAGGTTTTTTGATATTAGGCAGGTGATGAGGTTCAGTATGTGCATATGTTTTTACATTAAATTACAGTACATTAATACGAATAAAGCTAAATAAATACTGACAAAAATTATCCAGTTTGTTTAGTAGAGGCAATTTAAGAACTCAAAATTGCCATTTTCAGCAGAACTTGGTAGGAAACAATCGCTTGTTGCAACATCCAAGTCAGAATTTATCTGAAGTGCATTTTCAAACTAAGCTCACACTTTACAGCAGTGTTATGGTTTTCAGCCTGATTTCCAGTCATGTCCATATTTGGTTTAACCACTGCGTCGACTTACTTTCTCATTCCCTGGCTCCACTCGCCCCTCATCAACCTGATTACTCACACCTGCAGGTCTGTGGTACTGTCCCTCCGCCAGATTGTCAACATTCATACCCAAAATGACCCCCCCCAGCCTTGCCTTGCCTTGAAACCTGAATCTGAATCAGAACCAGAACTCTGGCCTGTCATCAACCTAAAACCTGTCTAACCTCTGTCGGTAGTGTAACTCTGCCCAAACCTGCTACTTACCTGTTACTGGACTTATTGTTGTGGACTGATAAAAGCATTAACTAATCTGCTCTCTGCTAACCTGTTGTTTTTGGATACTCAAACTTCACACTCACCTGTTTTCCAGTTAAACATTTATTTTCATTTTTTCTGTGGTATCTGTGGCCTACCTGGAAGTGAACTTAATCCCTGATGCCAGTCCCAGTTCCTGTCTCCCTCAGCCTACCACCTTGCCTTTAAAATAAAATATATTTTAACCCAATCTCGTCTGTCAGCCTGTCATTTAGCCAAGTCAAGATGAAAAACTGTAAAAACAACAAAACAGAAGTAATAAAGTGATAAAGTAACACAGGAAAAACATCCAGTATGTAGAAATAAAACCGATGGTCTTGGTCTTTTGTTGTCCAAAAATGTAGCTGTTCTGAGATCTGCAAGAAAACTGTTCCACAAGAAGAGACCAACATACTTTTTGTGAATTCTGGGAAGGGAGAGGCAGACAGAACCAGCAGAATGTAAAAGATGCTGTAGCATGCGAGATCTGAGTGGTAGGTGGGTGCAAGTCTGCTGGAGTCTGTACTGTGTATGCAGCCAGTAGAGAGGCAGGAGGATGGAGGTGTGTCATTATGTGTTCTGGTTCTGGTTGGGATCGTTGCAGCGGCGTTCTGAACAAGCTGCATGCTGTTGACGCTTGGCTGAGGTGCATCAGCGAAAAGAAAATTACAGTGATCAAGCCCTGATGAGATGAATGCATGGATCAGAATGTATGTGTGGGATAATAAAGGATTCTTGTCATATTACTGATGAGAGATCTGATGACAGTGTGACACCAAGACATCACACATCCATCAACACACGGCTACACATCTTTAAACTCGTGTTTGTGTTGAGTTGGTCCAACGATGACCTTTTCAATTTTATCTGTCTTCAAAGGACGACTTGGGGAGCACAGATGAATGAATTAAACTGCCCTGTATTCAAATATCTCTCTGCTTCTAGCTGAAACATTCCCCCAGAGGTTGTAGTTTTTGTTGACCTGCTCCTCCAGCAGTTTCCTTCTGACCTCACAGCTAGAAGTCAGAAAACATCCATGCAGACAAGAGGCGAGGTTCACCCTGGACAGGTCGCCAGTCCACATATAGATAAAGACAACCATTCACACTCACACCTACGGGCAATTTAGTCTCCAATTAACCTGACTGCATATCTTTGGACTGTGGGAGGAACCCAGAGAATTGAATTTAACACATTGAGTCAATCACATTATTAGAGGTTATTCATTATGTGTAAAACCCTGGTTTCCTGAAGGAGAGAAGCATGATGCAACAACATAATCGGCATAATCGGGTCGACCCACATGCAGCTCACCTGGGTAAACTCTAGAGAAGTTCAGGATTCCAGTGCAAGTGTGAAAGCAGCTTAGCGTTGTTCATCTCAAAGATCTGCTGCTTCCAAAACCAATTCAATGTAAAATTATCTGAGTTAAGTTGAATGAACTTGAGGAACAATTTCAGTGTGTTTCAGTGTTTCCCTGTGTGTGTGTGTGTGTGTGTTTGTGTGTGTGTGTGTGTGTGTGTCCAATATGTACAGAAAATTACCATTTCAGCTACTGTTATTATAAAAATATTGATTATTTCTGCTTCAAACTACACTGATCCCCACTGCTGCCTGTTAAGCCACTGCTCACTGTGCAGTAAGCACCTGATGCTCTGCACACTTACTCGCTGTCATTAATTAATTAAAGTTTAATTGAGACTGCTGGCTGTTACATTATGTGACCCACATGGTTCATTTGCTCAAATCTCCCACTTTAACATCTATTTCAGTGACATTGTGCAGGGGAACCAGGCTTCTGCAGAAACCCACATAAACATCCTCTGTCAAATAGTGTAGCTATACAGTCATTATCAGAGCAGATTATATTATGTATGTATTTATTTTTATTTTTGGTTTTATTATTTGCTGTAGTGTATATGAAAATATGTAGTGAAATAAATATTGCATCCTACAACATGGTTCCAAGGGTGAAAGTATGAATCTAAAATATGAAATATTTATGCTATACATGCATTAATGTATTGATGAAGTGTTGATTTATTTATAAATACAACTTCAGAGGCTCATTACAAGGACACTTGTGTGCATGTGAATGTACTTGTTGACAGACGAGGCTGCGTGTTGCTGACACAACATTGACCAAAAGTTCAATAATTAAGGCTCCATTAAATTATTTCGATTATGAACAGATCGGTCTCTTCCTCTGGGGCCTCAGCACATGTCTGGTCTCAGTCCTCACCTGCATCAGTATCTCAGTTTGGCCTGTTCCAGGCAGTTCGGCAGCTTCCATTACAGTAGTGACGGTAACATGCAGGGGGGAATCCAATTAACTGAGCGTCACAGGGACAAGATAAGAATACTTTGCTGGGTCTGATATGACTGTTTACCTGTCTGCAGCTAACAGCTCTGCAATGAGCTGAGAGGAAACCAGCCAGAGGCCCAGGCCTGCTCACATCTTCTGTCTGACAGCTGGATTTTAGGCCACAGTGGAGTTTACATCCTACACTGGTGGGAATTTTAGAGGCGGATTTCATTAAAAAGACTGAAGTACTTTCAAGTGAAAACAGAGAATAAGTCCTCATTTACTCAACTATAGTATCATAAAGTTTAACGTGGATTCAGAAGAAGAATGACGACATCTCCGCTGACTCTAAAAGAACTGGGGGGGTCTCATTCGCGAATATCTTTTAAGTTTTTTCTTAAATTAGTTCTTAAGAAAATCTGTGTTGGATTCATGACATGTTCTTAAACTGCTGATTTTAATTGTGCCTATATTCTAATGTTGGTGAACCGCATGGTTCCCTTAGCTGAAAGTGTGTTCTAGTTGTTTCTATTTAGCAGGTAAACACACAGGTCTCACAAAAAAATGAAAAGGGAAGTGGAAAATGGTGAACTGATGTGCTAGTTTGTTATTTATTCATAAAAATATATATATATTTTAAACATTTTAATGATAATAACATGATTGTAATTTCAGTCTTATATTATACAACTGCAGAATCGATAAAAAATGCTATGACCAGTCATTGTAAGCCAGTCATTTTTCATGAACTTCTTTCAATCTCAGTCACACTCTTGGAACTGTTTGAAGCTACACGAATCACGTGACTGTCATTTCTGGGGTTCTGGATCATGTGCTTCTGCTCAAAAACATCAAATACATTTGCTTTATTTCATAACCAAATTAGAAGATAAACCCATTTTTCAAAAGTGTCCTCAGAAACATTTAAACAAACATAAATGACAAAAAACTAACCCTAAGCACAAAAACGTGAAACAAGAACCCACAGAGAGACTCTAGACTCTGATGTACGGTTCATCTCCACAAACAGATACATTTAATGAACATTTCCAGGTAAAGTAACACTACAAGGCTACAAACTGTAATACAGTTCACCTGAGGTAAACAAGCAAACAAGCCTTGAAGCCGTGACAACAAACAATCAGTCTCACATAAAGTAAAACAGTGATATGATCTACAGTTTTTACAGTGCATCTGGTCAGGACAAGCTGTTTCATAAAGCACATAGTCAGGTTTACAAAGCAGGTTTAAATCAGCCTGACCCGAGTTGCCATGGAAACACATCCCTGCAACCTAGACTGGTCTGGCTCAGGTTAGTTTATAGACTAGCATCCCGTGC
Organism: Helostoma temminkii; assembly: GCA_900302695.1. Taxonomy (NCBI): domain Eukaryota; kingdom Metazoa; phylum Chordata; class Actinopteri; order Anabantiformes; family Helostomatidae; genus Helostoma; species Helostoma temminkii. Next base: position 24,969 of record OMLM01007729.1, on the reverse strand, counting down.
TCCAGTCCATTCATCAGGCTGTAACACTGTGTTCTCCTCCTCTGCACTTCTCAGATCATTTTATTTATAATAGCAAATAAAAATGTGTTAACACTGCGTATTGACACACAGTGGAATTCACTGCATTATTAAAACTCATGTGTTTTCATCCACAAATATCTGCACAGCATCTGGATCAGAATATGCTTTTAAACTCACTGCAGGTAAAAAATAATAAAATTATTGATGTTGACTCTAAAAATAACCTGTAGGCTTCTAAAAATGTTAATTATCTCATAATCTCACCTGCTGATCTGCTGCAGCCTTATCGACTGTAGCTCAGCTGCACGATGCTTCGTTCAGAACCACATAGACACAGGACACGTTTCAATCCATTGGGTCATAATTACAGAGGGGAAACATGCTTCATCTGTGGAACTTTGTAAACTGCACTGACTTTGCTCTGATGTTGATGTGATCAGTACTCCACGTTTCAAACTCATGAACTGAACCAGGCTCGACTCAGGCTAACATCAGCGCCACAGGTCAGTCCTGGTTCTGCTTGTGAGGTTAACTGGACACTGGGGCTGCTTCATGAAACACACCTCTGGACAGAGTGATGAACAAACCAAGCGCTCCCTCTGGAGACAGCTGCTTTCAGCACCAAGGACAGCACCACAGCGTCAGTGAGACACTGCAGTACACATACAGGATGTGTAGTACTGTGTAGTACTGTAGTACTACTGCAGTTTTTACAGGACAAATGAACAAAAAAAAACACGATCAAAGTTTACTCAACTGAAGTACATTTTACTTACAAAAAATACTCTAATGGCATCAAAATATCCTCAAAGGTAACGAGAAGTAAAAGTACTCACAATCTAGAATTTCCCATTAAATATTAATGGTTGTTATTGTGCTGTTGTATGATGGGATGGTCACATAGACCAAGCAGAGTAAAACAAGTTATTGTGATGTTACTGAACTTAAGAAAGATAAAAGAGCTTTACTTGGATATTCTCACATACAAGTACAGTACTCCAAAACTGTACTGAAGTACAGTGGTTGAGTAAATGTATTTGGTTAATTTCCATCAAGAACCTGAATATTACTTCATAGATAGATAGATAGATAGATAGATAGATAGATAGATAGACAACACATAAATCCACCACCTGACTGGGGTCGTGCCCCTTTATCAGACTCTGAACCCCCTCAGACAGAGGAGGTGGGGTCGTGTGTGGGTGGTTAATAATCCACTTAGAACCAGAGGGATTCATTCCTGACACAGCAGCAGCGTGGACACCCTGTAGCCCCCTTTGCCCTCACCTGTGAGTGTGCGTGCATTTTGTGTGCGCGCACGCGTGCACGTCCTATCCGCGGATGGGTGGGTGAAAAAACTGAAGGTGTACTCACCCAACACAAACACCAGAGTGATGATATTAATCAGGATCATCTCGCGTCCGCTAGTAATCCCACAAGTCATGAATACAGGCTCGGTCTGTCCGGTCCGCGTCACCTCGTCTCCCTCTCTCGGTCTCTCGGTGTCTTCACTCACTCTCTCGCTCTCTCTCTAGGCTGGAAACCGGCACAACTGCCGCCGACATGGTGGAGCGAGCAAATACCCCTGGAGACAGTCCTAACGAGGAGCCTGGACCCCCTTTAGACTCAAACCAGCAGCGATGAGCTCTCAGAGTCCGTTAAGGTCCGCATGTTCCGGGGTGGCAGCGCCTGGTCCGGGGAAGTCGAAACAAACACTTTCCTTGTGTCGCTAAGATGACGGTTACACGTTAATCATCCCGGCGCTTCCCTCACACCTTCCCCAGCCTTACTCTAACTTTCCCCGGTGCTCGGTGCGTGAACGCGGCTGCAGTTTAGACTCAGAACCGGCAGACGTCAGACCGTGTCGGCCCCGCTCTCCACCTCTCCCGCTCTGTAAGTTCACATTAATATCAGTAATAGTAAGAACATCATCTCTCTGTGAGCTGTGGGAAAATCGGTTTAGTCCACAGCGGAGCAGCCCGGTGCGTAATGGCACGCGCGTCTCCCGGTAATAATCCACTCCGACTGCCTCGTGCGTCCGCTCGCGTCTCCCTCAGCAGAAAGCCCGGTGTGAGCGACCGCTGAAGAAACCTAGAAGCGTCCCCCACCTTCCTGCCCCCCACACACACGCGCGCAAGCACAGTCGAGGCGCGTGTCAGCACTGGGGGAGGCTCTCTCTCTCTCTCTCTCTCTCTCTCTCTCTCTCTCGCACACACACACACACACACACACACACACACACACACACACACAGGGTGTCTAACAAGCAACACGCACGCCTCCTGCCTGATGACCCGGGGTGACGCCTGGCATCAAAGCAAAAGTCCCCAAATTGCATTAAATACAGTTACTGCTCCTGCTGTAACACAGCAGCTGTCACCCAAGGGCGCAGTTTTGTTTGCAAAAGTCGGGGAGGACGAGGACAGTGAAGGGAAATCTAATCAGCAAATAACAAATCAAACTGTTTGACCTGATTGATGATTGGAAATCGCTGATTGGCAGGTTGATTGACAGGTCTGCAGCCAGTCCCTGCACAGATTTCTGTTTGATGTTTACCTTCTGGTTCAGTCACTGTAACCATTTGTGTGCATGTAAAGGCAATTACACCTGTGGCCTTTGTGCAGGTGACACATGGTTCCTCATCCCTACAAGACTCCCTCATTAGAGCAGCACAAGTGTCTGTAGTTGGTCACAAACATCTGCTTGGTGCTACATCAAAAAAGTACTTGTAAATGAAAAGTACTCACAGTCTGCCTGGAGCGCGTTGGTCTGCTGGCACTAGAGATGCTGAGGCCCCTGCAATTTGCTTAATTAAGCATCATCTGAATTTATGGAGGTGTGTTGGCCCTAATGCACAGGAAAGGAGTCTGTCATCACTCACAACACTGAGGTTATGGGAATTAGATAAAGTAACTAATGGAATTACAGTAATGTGTGTTTTAGATTTATGAATTATGTACTAAGTACACTGGCAAAAAACCAGACTATGGAGAAGAAATAAGCAGTGGTGGACAAAGCTTTTATCCTTCATAAGTAAAAGTACTGGTGTTGCACTGTGAAAATCCTCAGTTGAAAGTAAAAGTCCTGCTTTGTCAATGTTACTAGATGTGTGTCTCTCACCTGTCCTAGTCCATTTCATGTATCTTGGTTAAATACAGACCTTTTGTTGTTACACCAGTGAGACTGGGTTGCTGTTATTGCTATGGCCTGCAAATAAGACGCCCCAGGCTTGAGTTCTCATCTGAAACTAGGAGCAAACTGTGGGAAAACCCTGCTGCAGCCACACACCAGACAGAGTCAGAAGCTGCATTTAGGATCAATTGGTTGTTTGGCCTGAGAAACTTAAAAAATAGAAAATCTTTGCGTCATCACTCGTTCATTGTCTGAGACTTGGGTGTGAAGGATGTTTTCTGAAGCACGAGGAAAACAGGAAGCAGGAAGTTGTGCAGATCAGAGAGAGAGCGCAGTAGTGATATGACAACCACCAGTGCATCGTGCACGTGGTCCAGGTTCTACAGAGATTATTCTGAAAACACTTTACATTAACACAATTATCAACATGGCAGAAACATAGATAATCAGGGTCTGTTTATCCTTAACCCAAATTATTATGCAGAATTCAGAAGGCAGGTCAGATTAAAAATTGAGGTAATTTACAAAGCAGAGGGGGGG
>OMLM01007729.1:0-10791 GCA_900302695.1 Helostoma temminkii | reverse complement strand
GTTGAGCTGTTCTATGTGATGACTGTACTGTTCATTATAATGGGCAAACACCAGCTGCCTATAAATTCTACTTTTAACATATTTTATGTTTTTGAAACTTCATGTCTTTCACGGAGATGAAGTTTCTCTCGTTCCCCTGCTGAACTGATTGGTTGACTGTTATTGGACCCGATGGCACCTGTTTATAATAAAATCTTCCCACTGTTAATGTTTCAAGCCTCTAATCCCTGTATGCATTTACACCTGTGCAAAAACTGAAAAAACATTGTTGGACACATTCAAATTGCCTTTACTGCGAGTTTTGAATTACATTTGGGCCTGTGCTGTATCTCAAGAAAAAAAAAAGAGTCTGAAGACTTTAAAGGATTCCTCACATCACTGTGGTAAATAATCTAATGTGAACTTTTCGTCTACTTGTTTTGTAGGACATTACCATGGCTGCTTTCCTTGTTTTCTGTCCTCTTTTAAAGTTTTAATCTTGTTTTATAAGACACCGAGGGCTGATCTTGAGTGTGGCCTTCTCCTCCCTGCACCACTGTTTCAGTTTTGCTGCGTTTGCTTGTTTGCTTGTTTTGTTTCTGACCTGAAACTTGCAGTCTCCAGACCCAACCAGTGCTGACTCAAGGGAGATTGCTTGAGGACATTTATCAGACTTCACACAGCCTCCTCTGGAGACACTGAAGACTCTATACCACTGTTTTAGTAGAACACTTTTAATCAACAGCATTGGGAGTGAAAGGACTGTTCTCGATTAATTGACTAAAACACTATCATCACACAGAATATTGGCTCTGCAAATTGTGCAGTAGATTGATGTGGATATTTGTCTGCCTGACTCATTTTATCTGTGCACAGATGTTTTCACTCACTCAGAAACAGTTACAGAAGGATCAACCTACACAGAAAATCAACTTGAGATCAGACGCATGAGCCAATACGACCTTCCTGCTAATGCAAACATATTAGCTACTGGGAGCTCAAGGTTTAAATCACAGTTAAGACAAAGATTTATTTATTAATTTCATTTTACACACAAAAAACACAACGACTGCATGTGTGTGTGTGTGTCTGTGTATGTGTTTAACACAACATCTATATTCACATTTGTGATTTAGATGCAGCTTTATTTATAGAAAAGTAATATAACAGTCAATGAGCCTGCTTTATTGCAGGTATTAATACTTAATATTAATTAGTAAAAGAAGCCCAAAGAGACTGGCTGCTATCAGTTCAAAAGCTTTTGCCCTTGTTATTCTACCTCTGTAGCACCGAAAACATGATACGACTTTAAATACAGAGTGTTTTTCAGCACATCATTAATTTAATCTCAACTAATTTCTCAATCTAATTTCAACTATATATAGCAAAGCTCTGAAACCCGGTCCTCAAGTGCCCCCGCCCTGCTTGTTTTCCAACTACACAGATCTGGATCAAGTGTGTTCAGTCAATCAAAGCTGGAAGATACCATTTTAGATGAGGGTGGAGTGGAGGAAAAAGTGAATTTGTAAATTAATCATTTCTTTAAGTAGCAACCATGTTGATGCTGAACATAGTTTCTTATCACATATTTCCTTTTTGCCAAATTATCTCGCAGAACAACATAGAGCTTTTCTGATTCAGGATTATTTTAATGTATATTACTACTGACAGCACTTGGTTAAAGTTAGAGAAAGGTTGTGTTCTGGCTCAATAGAGAAAAACATCAAGTCTGTGGCAGGTCATCCATTTCCATTATAAATGTAGCACCATAACATACCACATAATGTCACGCCTAAAATGTTTCTGCAGTTAAATTCCACTTGAAAATAATTCTTAGGAGACAAGCTTGATTAATTCATGACAAAATCCTCCCTTGCTGCTTTTATTTCTCATTATTCTACAATTTAACATCAGCGTCTAACAGAACAGTTTCAAATACTGTTTCAGTTGCATGTGGCTGGAGAGGTCGCTACTCTGCCCAAAGGTTTGGTAATGAAAGCATATGGTACAGATTAGCCAGGTGGGGCTGCTTGTATATTCCTATGCTCTCATTTGATTGGCTGATTTTTCTTTTCGTTTTTTAGGACCAGAGCAGCTGTGGTCACCATGATCAAAGTAGATCATCTTCTAAAGCACAAATTGAAATTCTTGTTTCTTTTGAAGAAGGCTTCCTAGCCACAAGATTTTTTTAAGCCAAATAAAAAAAATAATAATAAAACATCATCTTAGATTTACTGTGGAGTCATTCTGGTTTGTTACTGGGAGGGGATGGTACCTGGTAAAGAACAAGCTTTCATCAGGATTTAAAATTTTGCTGTTTTGCCCAAAATAGTCAATCCACAATTTTCCTAAAGTAAATTACCACTGCAGAGGACTGGTTAATCCTGAGGATGTTCACTGATGTAGAAAATGAATAAACTTAGTTCCCTGAGAACTTTGCGTTCAATGTGTCTCCGGGTTGCATTCAGTATTTTTTGCAACATTTAGAACTGATCTCATTGGTGTGAGTGGAAGCACAGATGCTTGGTGTCAGCTGCTGCTGCTGCTGCTGCTTCCTGATGTTTCTGCACAAGACTTAATTAAATGGAAGCATTATTTGAGTACTTGATGTTTCCAGCTGGAATCAGACTGTTGCATTTCTTTAATCAGTTGAAAGTGTTTCAGTGCTGCAGATGACAGATTCTACATCCTTTTCTCTACAACAGTTTTGAGTCGACTCTGACCTGAAGGCATTGAGCTCCACAGATTGTTGTTGTCTTCATTAATTCATTCCAACCTGCATCACATTCATACGTAGAAAGATGAGTGTGGACCTGACAAGTCACAGTGATTACACTCATTTCTGTGTCTTCAAACATTTTCTTTTTACAGCAGATGTCATTTCCACTTACACAAAGCTTTGTTAATTTAATAAAGGCATAATTATACCTGAACATGGAGACATCTCCTGGGATTCTCTGCAGGTCTAATATCCACTCATGTTCCATTCACACTGGCTATATTAAATCTTTTTTGAATTAAATCTCAAATTAAATTTCACATGAAGTCAAATCGAATTTGAGTTGTCAGTTTCTGCTACTTTGCTACCAAGTGCTTTATACAGAGTTTGAAAGTTTAACTGCAAATAACTTGAAGCAGCTGCAGTCAGGACAGACTTGCGCCTTTCAACCTCTAGAGGCCAGTGCAGCTGTGGTTACCCTTCCTTCCAGATAGTCTTTAATTGTAAGGATGGTATCAAACGTATCAGCAGACAAGAATATAAGTAGTAGATATGACTCAGTGACAAACATCAACATCCCTACTGAAAAGAATTTACAGTCATGAATGTGGACAAACAGCCTACGAGGTTCAGAGCATTTCACACATATGGTGTCCCTGCAGTAGTGTGTACCACAGCACTAAGAAACTGAAAAAGATTAATATAAACGTGTGACATTTTAATGACCCTTTGAGGAAACTATGGAGACACAGTTTACTACGACCACTGTAAGTGGGTGTGATTCAAACAAAAGATTGTGGCTTTTGTCATTTTGGAACAACTTTTTTTCAATTGGACCCACAATCCACTGACACCTGAGAAGTCGTAAGTTTAAAGATTTTAATGATAAAATGTAGAGAGTAGAAGCAGGAAGTCAGGAAATGGTTGTTCAGGTCAGTAGTCCTCCCAGTCAATAGGTGGAGATGGAGATCTGCATATAAGACAGAGGTGAGTGAGTATGGCATATTGCTTTCAGGATCTTCAGGTAAGTATTGAGTTGAGAAGGTTTTATTGGTTTGCAGGTGAGGTGAGTATTGAGATCTTGGAGTGTTTCAGGAGACACAGATTGGGAGTCTAAGATGGCTGCCTACAATGTTGACGTTCTCCACATGGCCAAGATGGATTCCTCCAGCAGCGTGTGCTGACTGGATAAAACAAAAAGAGGAAACAGAGAGCAGAGAACAGAGCAAGGTATCCGATCCACTGAGGTCCAAAATTCAAAAGTCCAAGTCCACAATCACTAGTCCTAAAACTTATGTTCGAAATCCTCATCCACAATTCCACCGTCAAGAATCAGAATCCACAGGTCAGAATAGGTCAGAGACAAGAGAGAAGCCGAGGTGTATATGGTAATATACACCTGCAGAAAGGAGCAGGTAAAAATATAATCAGAATCAGACTTACAGGAAACTCACGGGACAGGCAGGTCAGGGGCAGAGCAGGTTCAAAAACACACAGTTCAGGTCAGATGAAAGCAGAAACTGCAACAATTAGTATCCTCAGCTGCCAAATAGTTAAAGTGTCAATAAAAGGAAACAGTGATGAAACACAGTGCTAAGCATGACCAACTTTTTTATGTTTGTTTTTTTGAGTGTGTAGCAGCATCGAACTCTATACTTGTTTATATTTGCAAAATACATTTAAGCTGGAAATCCTGTTTGTACATTTGTCAGATAAATAATGGTTCTTCGCTTTTCTGGAAGTGGTGTTTGTACATGGCACATACTTTTTGTGAAACATAAACAAATATAGTAAAAATAAGCATAATTCAGAGGTACTGAGCTGTGATTGTGACGTGAATCCATTCTCCCCCACCCTACAATTAACCAACTGCAGGTTCACTTTTGCATGCACACAGACTAAATAAAAGAACAGGTTTGGATTTGAGCTGTGCCCATAATTACATCTGCAGACTATAATGACTATAATGATTTGAATTTACCATCAGGGATATTCAGACAGATACAATCAGAGGTAAACGCTTCTCTCTTTGCCTCTAACCCACCTGCTCAATTGAGAAACTATGATTGCTCTCACTAACATTATCATATCCATTCTATGTTGTCTCGGGGTGCTGTGACCTCTGTAGTGTGGGTGGAGGTCAGTGTGTGAGTTGCCCGGGGTCACCTCCACTGATCAATGATTCAGGTCTGGGCTCATGGAAAATAACTGCTGCCGATGACAAATGATTGGCTGATCATACCGCCACCGGCAGCAGGAATTACTGACAAAAACACATAAGAAAGGTAGTTATCATTTTCCCATAATCGTGTGTGAGCAATGGAAAATTTTCCATGCAGAAAATACGTAATACAGTTTTTTCCGCACAAACTGATTGGAGCTCTTTTTGCATAATCTTTTAAGTAGTGACAGTGGTTACACAGTCTGATGCTGAATATTATTAACTTTATTTATTCTCTTTCATTGAGAAATGATTTTTCTTAAGCAACATCACAAAAAGTTAAGAAATCATGCAGGTAGTAAAAAACACAGGGTAGGAATAAATACAGGAACACTGGGGCCACAGATTACAAGTACAGTTAGCAGATGAGGAACATCACACTGTCAGTGCCAACTCATATATCAGACTGTATCGACATATGTAAAATAAATTAATATAAACTGCATTCATTCACGGAGCCTCTACCAATGCACTTGCATTATGCACGCGAGTGTTTGTGTATGGACACAAATCGGTTAATCTTCCCTTCCCTAGTGTACAGATTGGGGAGGCTTTATTAGCGGCAGTGGCAGACAACTGGAGGCTTGCAAGCAAAGAAGGGAGATTTAGAAGGTGATATTAAATGGTTAAATAACCAAAAGAAAATATTGTTATTAGATTACGTATTGTATTTGCAAGATTTGGAAGAGAGGAATCATAATTTTAGAGAAAACAACAATAAAAGAGAGCGATTACACAACTCTCACATTTTCATCTCCTCCAACTGTGGTAAATTCTACATGAAGCCTTTCCCCCTGCATATTCATATGTTACTGAAGAGACAAGGAGTCTTGTGGTAGAATATATCAAAGAGTCAATGTGTGGGAACTATAAGAGTCTCTCCAGCGTGTGTCTATGGTGGAAATGTCAGCTTTAGACGTGCTGTTTATCATGATTAACTCTACCATATGTCCACCTTAAAGTTTTACACTGTGAATACAGTTCAGTTATTTACTGCCCCTGCAGAGGAATAAATCTTGTTGATGTACAACACTAATTAGCTGCCGGAACCTATCTATTAGCAGCTCCTGTGTGTGTGAGCCACTGGGGTTATGGTTAACTAGATTTTAGTTTCTTACAAAGAGGTCGTGGCATCTTGCTCAGGCAAGACTTTCTGTTATTCAATCTCTTTTTCCGCATTTCTGAAAAAGGCAAGTTTGCTCCAGGAGTTTACTTTCCATATTCTATGTACAATTACAACTCTTGACCTTAAAATTTCTAGTAGTAGCAGTGATGTAGTAGTCCTTAAGCCATCAGGACCATTTGAGGAGTGTTTCTAGGATCTTTTATGTGCTTTCTTTAAAGTCAGATTTTAAAATTACCTAATAATTGAACCCACAAGCTCAAACACCCAGAACCATGAGGTGTATTTCCTTGTGGTGCTTGTTATCAGATGTTCATGTCTCAAAGCCGAGACTTAAAAGCAGTCCTCTAAATTTAGTCAGATAATGGTCAAACCACTAGACCTGCTTCAGTGTCATTTGTTGAAGCCTGTAACTCTTTGAACACTGGATCACAAACCTTAACCTTGACAATTCTCTGACTAGATTAGGTCAGGTCACTTTTTGCTTAGAAGCTTAATTGACTTGTGTGATGCGCTCTGTTTCAAATAAAAAACTGATGATTTTTATGATCACGGGTAAAAAAGGCTTTTCATTCCGTGTGAAAAGTTCATTCAGCTCGAGGAAAGACTCACAAATGAGCTCAGACAACGTAAACCGTTGCTTAGAACATTCTTCAAACCACTTAAAACCATTGCCGATCTTGGCGACTGTCCTCCTGTAAAAAATGACTTAATAGGTCATTTTTAACACATTACTGTTTGACAAAGTCTAGTGGCTGGAGTGAACCAAATATTTCTGCACAGGAGTACGCTGGAGTAGACGGCTGGCAAAACAAAGCACAGGACACCAGAGTATGAGTTCAGTATAAAACAACTTGTTGTTGTTATGGTAATGAGGCACATGAAGAGTGTGATTGTTAGGCCTGGTTGGTGGACCACTGCCCCACCAACTGAACTACATGCTGCCTAGCCCTGTTCATTTAGTGCCTAAACCAAACCCCAGTGACTTCTACGCAAACTGCTTCATTTGCACAGTTTGTGTCCAGTATTTTTCACTGCTTAGGCCAAATATAAGTGTTACACCAGCCGCCATTTTGGGACCATTGTACAAGAAGGCAGCAGCCATTTTTAACTTCATGAGAGGCCTATTCCTATATTTGGGGGTGGGCTTACAACAAATGCTCGTATGGGTTGTGTAAGTGGACTGGAACAAACCACATATGTGTTAAAGTTGAAGGACTTGTTGTTTGCTGAATGCAAAACTGCCCCTAGTGGACACATACGTCAACGGTGGAATAAGCTACCGGTCTGCACGGTCAGCAGCTTCACTCCCAAAATTTAAAAGACTGCTGAAAACAAAACTTTTTTCGAAACTTCCTATGCAGTTAAGTACGCTACAAAATACACTTGTGTCAAAAAAACTTGCTCTTCCATCTCATGACACACTTCTTCTGATAGCGCTTTTCTTTAATGGTTCCTCCTTGACTCACAGCAACTAGCCTAATAATGTGGTGAAAGCCCATTCTTTTACACATAGTTTATTATTCTGTATATAAATCAGATTCGTGTATAATTTTACTCTGTAAAGAACTGGGCCCTCCACTGTGATGACACAACAACGCTGTGCCACAGACTGAAAAGCAGTATCAGCGTGAGACCGTCAGGTGACAAAGCTCTTAGCTGTACCTGGGGACTTCGTGACTCCCTCCTCTGAGCAGACAGTCCTTTAATTTAATTTAATTTCAACTCTTCTCCACAGGGACACTCAGATGAAAGAGAAAACCTAATTAATGTTAACTTTTATCACCACCTTGGTGTTTCTGCAGCTTCTATGCAAAGTGAGACCTGTGAGGACTGTGTCTACCTGCCCCAGTCTTCTATCTGCTCATCACCCACTCTGCCCGTCTCCCTGCCCGTCTTCTTGATTGAAGGTCTGTCTTCACATCTATCTGTCGTTTCCTCACATGAACATTATTTTTCACCTTTTTCTCAACCCACAGTCCTGATAGGAGCTATTTCGCTCACTCACTCACACATAAATATTTCCTGACACAGGCAGTCTGGGTGGTAGTTATGGATACAGTCCAGCTTTTAAATGTGTTTCTGAGAGCCCAGGACTGATGCTATGACTGCTATATAATTATAGTTGACAGAGGGAAGGCAGATACTGGGAAAGAATAAAGGCAATAGCCGCATAGAGGCTTTTATCTATGAATACTTAAAATACACCCAGCAGATCAGTGCCTGGCCGGACTAGACCGCAACTCTGAGCTCTCAGACCTTTGTTTTGGGTGAGTCAGCATGGCTTTTGGTTAAATTGCATCTCACGCTGCCGGGGATCAAACTTTGTAGCTTTATTTGTTCATGTTGTAAAGATGAACATTTTTAAAGGTGGAAGACAACATTTAACTGAGCAAAATAACAAGGACACCTCAGCACTGCTACTATCTGTGCTGCAGGTTTAATATGAGGATGTTCCTATTTGTCACTAATGAGTGTAAGGTGTGCCCCACAGAACCAGTCTGGCTGATCTGCAGCAGCTTCGAGCTTCTCATTAACTTATTTAACATCTCTGTTCTTTTCAGATGACCCAGAAATCTTTGCTGTCCACTGTCATGAAGGATATCGCAATTCCCTTATTTCTATTTGGAGTAAAATGGGGGTTGGAGGAGGCCGCCTGTAGGAGATGTGTGAGGAAGGGATCATAATTTGCGGATGTCTTTTAGTCTGACTGACACATGTCTTTATTAAGAAGCTGTCGCGCATGGACTTGATCTAGTGACTCAATCTGTTTAATAGCCAGGGTCATCTTTTTGGAGTAGGGTGGACTCAAGTTTTAATCTGACACTTGAAACTGGACATTTTATGTAGAATTAAGATGATGAGAAGATTAGTAGATCCTAATAAATAATGAGATATAATGTTTTTGCTCATTCACACGAGCAGGTCTTACACTGCTGCTGAAGACAACGGTTATTTAGTTGATAATGTGTTGTTATTCAGAGTTTATTCCGGCTGCTTCAGGTAACAAGCCCTGCTGTGTAACATCCTGATCATCAGGAGTCAGTGTGGAGGGAACATTACAGCAGGTGATGCCTTCAAACTGATTTTTTATTTATTTATTACGCTGCAAACTGAGTCTCTCTGGATCGAAGATATTTCTGAGTAAAGCTTCAGCACAATGTGTTTTGGATTCATTTTTTTGTTGTGTTGAGTTGAGTGTTGGCTTCATGTCAGCATGAATGTATTCAAGGCCAGCAGAGACGACTGAATATTACCCACAACTGTAAAACCCACAGGTTTGTCATTTTGTCTATCTTCTGTTCTGTCTTCCTGTTTTTTCCATTTTCTTGTTAATCTCCTAAGTCTGTTTATCTTCTTCACCTGTTAGTTTGATACTCTGTTCAGTCACTCAATTTTAGTTCAGTTAGTTTTCTATCAAAGTGTTTGGCGAGTATTTATTTTGTATTTCTGTTTTCAGTTTTGACATTTTCATCCTTTAGAGTGATTTTCTGTTGTGACATTGTCCGTTGTTTGTGTTTCTGTTCCCTCTTATTACATTTTATTAAAACTCTAAGTTTGTCATTCCCTTCTTGTCCTGGTTTGCATTTCGGCCACAAAACCACATTCCTGACAACAGGAACATTTTCCCACTGAAGCAATAACATGGTTTGTATCCAACCAATGAGATATTTTCTTTTTATTTCATTCAGCATTTTGATTTTTTTGGTGGTGGGTATATTTATGAGACTGGATGATGTAAGGAGTTTTGTGAGATTTCCAGAGGCAGATCTGAAGCTTCTGATCGCAGGTAACCACCTGGTGCACCTGTTTGTAATAAGCTGATTGACACTCATTGGCGAAGAGTTAAAAGGACTCAACCGTGAAACTGGAGGACTGCAGCATACTGAAGGAGGCAGAGCTAAAGTGTATGATGTTTGACAGTTTGAACTAAATAAAAAGAAACATCTGATTGATTTTCTTTGGATGTGAATCCTCCTCTTGTGGATTTTGGATTTCTCTCTGTTTGATATTTGGTCACGCACAATGTTATTTTTATTTTTCACAGAGGCAGTAATAAATGTTGTTTGGTGAAAACCTTGTATGTATAAGTGTAGATACTTAATTAAGAAATAATGACCAAAACTGGAAATAGGTTTCTTCTGATTGTGACAAAACTGAAATGGCTCACAGTATTAATTTAAAACGTTTATTTTCACATGCAGAAGTAATCTGTAGGCACACCTACACTGCACCAAAACATCAAGCTGTTGTTTTTGTTTTGGTCTCAAATTTAAAAAATAAATAAAATTATACAAAAGCAATTAAAATTATTTCCTTTCATCATGAAGCAGGACAGCTACCGTGTGTTTGCATGCAGATATATTTATGCAGGGGAGAGAAAGAAGGCAACCGGTAGAAAACAATTAGAAAGCATCTGTGTTTGTACATATTGATGGTGTGGGGCAGCTGCAGCTGCAGGCAAAACCCCCTCAGTATTGATCTTGTTGACTTCATATACCTCCCCTGAGGCTTTAATGCTGCAGTTACACACATTAATGCAGGTATTCACAATTAACCACACTCACTGCAATTTCAGACCAACACCAGCAGCAGGATTTGTTTGGTTCAGCTGAATATCTGGGTCACAGAATATCAGATCAGTGTCAACAAGATCATTGCAACTATAGCAAGAATGATTTGGGGACTTTTTGTGTGTATTTTGATCATAGTGCATCATCTTCTTTTTTTTTTTTTTTGGTAGTGAGA